>BLFK01000391.1:1520472-1531905 GCA_014634185.1 Astreopora myriophthalma | reverse complement strand
ATTTGGTACACCCCTTCCGCTGGTCAGCGTTTCATGGGCTCGCTGTGACGTAGATTAAGGAACGCATGTTGGCGTGGAACGCCAAAGTATCGATTCCTTTTTCAAGATCCGCTGTGTTGTTACATCGAGCGGCAACGAATCTTTCAGGCATTTTTACGTATCAACGCTACAAAAATCCTTATAGCGTTGATGTTATCACGTGTTCCTTAATCTACGTCATAAGTCGAGAGAAGACTTGAGCGAGTGGTGTGCTAAGATGGCGGGCAATTTGAACGCTTTTAAAAAATCGTAGAAAATTCGCGTTTCGTTCGAATCGAAAAATTCTTTCGCAGAAGTTCATTTTTTAATATGGACTTTCAAATAGGAAAATAAAAATTTTCATGACATGGGCACTTTAAGAAGTTAAATTCTACAGCTATTTAACGCACAAACTACATTTGGTAGAAAGACTGAATTGAATCTAGAATTAAACATGAGTTATAACTATTTAAAAATGTGCTGAAGCTAGCTTTTAAAAATAAGAATTTCACAAATCGTCGCTGCGCAGCGGACAACCTCTGAACTGGATTTACTCCTCGCTCTAACTTCCCGGGGGGACAGTGTGAAAAATGGTCCGCCATGTTGTTTTGCCACTATTAGCAGTTTTGTCGACACAAGCCCCTGAAATAAATTTGTGAAGTTGTCGATTCAAGTCACTCAGACAGGAAGTGCATAGGTGAAAACATTATTGCCAAAATATGGAGTGGAAAAAGACCTTCTGTAAACGAACAGTCCCGGCTCCTCAATTCCGAAGACATCTTAAGTACAAACCCTTTTTACGTGGGATGCCGCAGGCACACGACGTCTAAAAATCGGACGCGTTTCTTTTTTTTTTTTCCTTCGTGGTTTCATATGCTTTTCATATGAAGTTAAGCCCTGTTGACTGAGGTTACTACTTGGATGGGTGACCATGCATAATATCTGTGCTGTTGACTTGTTCTTCTTCCTTTTTTTTTTTCTTCTTGTTTGCGAAATAGTACAAGCAACACCACTGTCAACACCGTTTGTTGATGCTGTACTGAATGCTGATATAAGCATTTCTATTTAAGTTTATTTGTTCGTAAAAACATTGACTGTTGACAGCCATTCATCGATCAACGCATCCAACGTGAACGCCTCTAGGCGTTTTGTTTAACTTGGATTTGAGCGGTTACCAACTATCTCAGTAAAGAATGACACGAGGCTCACTCTTTCACCTGTCCTTTTCAACGATATATAGATAGGGGACAGCTCGCTAAAGGATTGCCGTCTGTAATAAGTTTCTTTTGGTTTCCTCACAAGCACTCATTAAACTAACACTGTCTTTTCAAAGGAAAGGTTTTTCAGCCGGTACGGTGATATGGGCAGATTATTTACTAGAACACTATTTGCAGAGAGAGAATGGAAATAGTTTTAAACCTTTGAGAATTCCGTGTTAGACAATACAATGAATATAATTGTTACAAAATAATATCGATCAGGTGCCGAGTTGTTCGGTGTATGACTTCATTTAATTACCTTTTAGTTGGTCCGATCAACGCGTTAAACGGCTTGCTTCAGTAGCTGAATGGTGTTCTTTCGAACGAGGATGACAAAACTGAAATAAAACTCAAAGCGCACTTTGCCTTTTGCGTGCCCTCCGCCGCATCTGTTTTGGCGGCGTCCGCCACAGGCTAGACGTACGGGAGCGTTAAATCCACGGCTTCACCCCGTTAAGAATTTATTATGAAGGAGAAATTGCAGTTGTGCGCCAACGGTAAAATTGACGAAACTATTATCAATTTCTTTTGGCGCCAATGTAATCTTTCAATGAAAGGGTAGGCCTGACAGACCCACTCCGCGGCTCTGGCCGCAGAGGGGAAAGGAATAGACCGAGTATAAGTTGGCAAATTGCACTCATTACTGCTTTTATGTTATTACTATTCTAATTGATTTGTCTCGTTTGACTTGTTTCTCAAGTTGTACTATCAAATGACTGGAGGCATTTAATCTGAGGTTAATTTCGATCCGAGGAAAGTGCTTACATTTTAGCGTCAGGTTGCTAATTGGCTTGCCCACGACGCCAGATATTTTCGTTTCAGACCCATCTAAGACATTCGCTACAATTCGTTTTCAACCATCCAGGCAACCGAAAAAAAAGGCAGGATACATCCCTTGTGATTGTTGTAGTAGCGATATATTTCGAAGAAACCTTGGAATTGCAATTTGAACTTATTTTACCGTTAGTGTCGAATTTTACTGATGGACTTGAAATGGAACTGACACTTGTTAAGACTGATTACGCATATTGTTGAACACCCTTCAAGAATATCAAAAGGTGTCTTGTAAGCCAATTGCAATTGACTCATGAGCGCCTCAGATAAAAAAATATAGTGTCGCGTTTCAGTAGTCAAAATATCATACTGTCTTTTTATCCTTTTAACAGTCACCGAAAATTTGTTGTAACTCGGCTAAGTTCAGTAACTAATCTGTGGCGTACCTTCTCAAAGAATTACATAGCCTGCTGTTGATGCATTAACCGCAATCACACGGCCTCAAACAGAACTTACAATAACTTTATTGTCAGCAGAAGAAGAATGATGGCAATCCTCGTTGCCACTGTCTTTCTTCGACGAGAAACACTTAGTAAAAAAAGAATGACAGCACTGAATAATAATAGAATAAGAAAAAAATAGTCAGCCCCTTCAAGTCTTTTCAGGCTTAATTTAATTTTTGGCACAAAAATTCCGAAAGGACTCAGTTCAAGGCCTTAGAATGAAAGTCCTCTAATATCCCTTGCTAATGATGAGCTGTAGGAACGTGTCATCGATGTGAGGGGGAACATTTTTCGGTTGTCACTTTTAAATTGGATAATGAGTTTCTTCTAGCAGGCCTAAGGACATAAGCATGCCCACGTTACACTTACCTGGGAAAGTTTTCGATTGAGGACGAGCAAGCAACGTCCGACTCTCAGTGGAAATTTTTCTCGAAACGCCTTAGACGCTTCAGCCACCGCTTGACTTGAGTGGATTGTTAAAGCCAGGTGTTGCCGGGGCTGGCCGCATATACCCGGAGATCTGATTGGCGAAACAGTTTAACAAACGGAGCACAAGAAGCCTAAGTGAACGCTTTGTAGTTTAAGATCAGTGGGATTGACGGAAGAAATAACAGACAATATTAAAAGGCTGGAAGTTCGCACCCAGTTCGACTCACAGTTGTGGCTTTCTCCATGGCTGTGTCCAGACGTGCAGCAACGCACAGAGACTTTCAGAGCGATCACGTGACCAAACAATTTAGCAACAGAAATCCTTCAGTAAGAGTATTACGTAATGATCACGACATACTGAAAATGTGACAGGCGATGTCTCCGATCTCCGGCAAAGATCAAAAAACGCCAAAAAGACGCATTTACTGGCACCAGATAATGTTATGCGAAAGTCTGTTAGTAAGTTTTTTTTAATATTATTCTTCAATTCATTGGTTGAATTACAGTATGGGGACTGACTTTTGCGCAAATGGCATACAACAAGGGGTCGGCAAGAAGATCCCGATATTGATACATGGAAAACTTTCACTGTACCACTGAGTGGTGTTTCCGTCGAAGCGGCAGTCGGCGGCGGTCGCATGACTTATAGTATTCACACTGGCGAGCGATTATCCAAACTATCCTCGCTAGAAGGGTGGTAAAATTATATTGAGCGATTGGTTTAAACTGACTAGCAGCTCAGTTCGCTTATTCCAGGAACGATGAATGACTGATACGAACGACGTTCAGGCGGTTCAGCACACGAATTTGCACCGTCATCATTATTAAACTAAAAGAAAAAGAAGAAGAGAAGAAAACCCCCCGCAAAAAATAACAAAATCAACCAAAAAGATTCCTTGACTAGCAATAGAGACGTTAACCTTGTGTTGCTTCGTTTTCGTTGATTCTCTCACCTTGTTCTCTATCGTTTATTAGCAGGCCGTGGCACCAGTCTCTTAACACTTAGCAGTTGTTTTCAATCCACTGAACGAGTTAAAAGTTGATCAGCCTCTGTTACATTACTGTTTGATGAGGTTCTGTAGTAACTTCCTCAGCTGCGTAGGATTGTCAGCTGGCCAGGCACGGGTCAAATTTAAAACTCAGATACAACGTCAATCATCTTGAGCCTCCTTATGGGATTTGCAGTTCAAGTTACGCTGTGGGGGTAGAGGATGACAGTTCATTACTCTAAGTGCTGCAACAGCACACTGGTGATTAGTTACTCAGCTCGATTAGCTTATTGCTTTTTTATAGTTATTCTGAGAAACGTTAACCGGCAACTTTTTGTAGTTTACAATGTTAAACTTTTTTTACCGTCAGTTTTCCGTCCTTGCTGAATACGTTATCACAAGAGAAAAGACAATTTTCAAACAATAACACCTATATTTCGGTAGCAAATTAATATATAGACATTGGCAATAAAGCAATCATTCTTACAGAAGGGTCCTTTGACTTATGGACTGTACACTCAGACCAAGCAGGCAAAGAAGTTATTCAGGCACGTATCCATATATATTTAAAATAGTTAGGGTTAAATCAGTTTAGTTTTGGGCGCAACTGTGTTATAACTTGTTTTTGGCAGGAAGACCATTTGTGGAAGAGTGAAGAATTGCGCTGGCGGAAATTCACAAACGATTTGTGACAGGTATATTTTCTCTCTACATGACGTTATTTCCTAGAACACGCCCAGGACCAAACCACAAGTCCAACGTGACGATTTGATTAGCACCTGTAAGAATTCTGACCATTCAGTAGTGCAAAGTTCTACATGCCTGTCGTGTTGAAACAATCAACGTTCTCAGACAGCTGACGTCTCGGTATGAGGCGATAGACACAACTAATCCTACTGCCACTTCAATATGCACCACACAGTCACGCAGTCTGAATAAGTTTTTTTCCCTTTATTTTTAGCGGTGAAATTCGCGGTTAATAATGTTAATCCCACTTGCGGCCGTTTGACACTGTTTTTGTGACCTGAAAATTACTAGACTATTTTTGGTAAATACTGACGGTTTTGGCAGAGTATTGAATTCCAACGTCAAAGGGGGAGTTGGCGACTAACAAACAACTGGCTACGAACAACCCCATCACTAGTCAAGTGTTCCATGTTTCCCAAACTGATTAACAAAACTTGAGAGCAGTAGGGAAGAAACACAATTCCCAGACAAATAACGTGAACCTCAATCCCAGAATGTTCAGTGCGCTCCAGTTCACGCAAGGCCCAGTTTGCAACAAATCATGCAGTTGGTTCAATCGAAAAGTTGAAGATGTCAAAACTTGTAAACTCATAAACTTAGGATCGGGTGGGGGGGTCTAATCTTTTCGGCGCGGAAGTTCATAGATCTCAAGTATAAGCACGGGGGGTGACAACTCTAACGAACGCTGTTTGAGCAAATCTCGGTCTTAACTTAAGTCGTCCCGGAAACGTGGATCATCTTCCCGAATTTTTGGGATACATTCCCGGAAATTTTTAGAATTCCCGGCACCTATTCTAAGATTTGTTATAGAAGATTTCATGCCTAACTTACCGAGGTTAACCTTAATAAAAACGTGAAATAAAACTTCCTTCGATGTCCCGATTTTTTTCTGCAATGTCCCGGAATTATCGCGTGTTTGCCGGAAAAATTTGCAAGTGTCCCGATTCCCGGAGAAATCTCCAGATTCCCGAAACAATTTTGGCTTTGTCCGGAAATAGCGTTTGTTAGAGCTGTCACCCCCCGTTACAAGCTGTTGATGACAAAAAAAGGGGCCAACCCACTGGTCCCTCAGACTAGGAAATGACACTTGAAATTCAGGATCCCTATCAAAATTAGTATTTTATCATGAGTCTCTAGCTCGGGAGATTGGCCATTGGCGGCCACTTCTCATGTGTAGTTAAAGTATAATAAATTATTCTTTTTTCATCCTAGATTATACTATAAGCCAGTACTCCGCCGGCGAGGGCAAAACGCTAAATTTGGAAAAGAAAGTGGATTTCAGTAAAGCTCCGACTGAAGAGAATTTTAGTAACTATTGTGGTTTCCGCTCGGCACTCGAAAGCACGATTTTGGACCGAAACCACATGCAGGTCTGGTCGGACATGAAGTGATAACGTATGTGTAGTCACCGTCACAAGGCTCCGAGCTGCACAGAATGGACGTGTGGAGCCCTGGGTGGGAAATAGTGTCACGCACGCCGATCTAGTGATTTGCATAACAGCAGGTATATTGTTATATGTCCACCAGCTGAAACAACTCATGTGAGAAGGCGCGTCATATCAAACTAAAAGGACATAAAAGGGTCAGGCAATCACTGTTTTTATTTTCTTGTGTTCTTTAATTCAAGGCGAGAGGTCACACGGCAAAAGTCCAAACCTACTTACAGAGATTTTATGACAATGCGTGACTGTTGAAAATCACACAGTGCTGATTATTATGACGACAGAAGCCCAACAAGTGGACGAAACTTCGTATCTCGTGGTGAACTCTTCGCCAGAAGATTACAGTAGAATGTCAGCCGAAAACATCAAAGTTTACAAACGAAGATGGTATATTTTGTTCATATTTACGCTTCTTAACACCACGGGGAATATTTTGTGGAATACATGGCCACCGATCCAAGAGACATGTCAACTTGTGCTGGGTTGGAACAAGACGAACGTGTTGATCATCGGCGCCTTGCAAGCGGTGGGATCGATCATTAGTATAGTCCCTTCTGCCTGGCTTTTAGACACGAAAGGTGAGTAAAGGTTCGCAAACCGTTCACAGGAAGTGGTTGCTTAGGCATCCTCACCGGTGACTTAGCGAGCGATCCTTCGTTTACATTGGTGTTGGTTGCAATTGCTAAGTAGTGTCCGCTCATAATTGTGCCTAGAAAGGTCAGAATAAATTTTCTCATTACTTTTTAGCATGGCCGTTTTGTTCGCTTGCGTTCCGCGGAAATCGGCCACCACGCAAAACGAAAATATCGCCTGGTTCAGTTTACTCGTAATTTAGCTTCCTGGGTCTTCGCGAGCACGCGATCCGACAAAGTATGTTCAATAGAGGGCTTTACTAATGCAAAGTTTGCTCCTTCCGCTGATTTTAACCCTATTGCTACTCGAGAACCTCACGACTTCCTAAAACTCCACAAATTACCCAGGACCAGCCCTGCACTTGGGGGATGGGGGAGGGGAAGGCAATGGGGAAGGGGGTGGGGAAGACTTTAGTCCCATTACGACGACAGAGACCACCCCTCGAGAATCGCGAACGACCCTTTTCGATTGTTCATACTAAACCATATTTGATTTAGGAATTTATTTATTTATTTACGTTTTTTTACTTTATTTATTTTTCCAGGTTTAAGATTTGCAGTTCTCTGCTCCATGTCTTTGCAGACTTTCGCCGTAGTCTTGGAACTTATCCCCGCCCCTCCCCCAGTAAGGACCGGACTTATCACGTTTAGTGAGTTTCTTATTTCAATCGCAGTTCCCGCTGTTCAAAACGCAGGCGTCGTCGTGCTCTCGGCGACCTGGTTCCCGCCACACGAGCGAATGACGGCCACTGCCATTGCTACTTTGGCTTCCTACCTTGGATCTGCATTTAGCTATGTCGCTGGACCAAACCTCGTTCCTGATGTAGATTACGGCAATTTAACAACGTATCATGCGGGACAAAGCATCGACATCGATCAACTGAGAAACAACACAACTCCGCAGCAAATGAAATATCTCCTTACCAAGATAAATGACTACTTACTTATCGAGGCTGTTCTAGTAGGAATCCTCCTCTTTCTGGTACTAATTTACTTTCCCGCCAAACCGCCCAGCCCACCAAGCTTGTCGTCTGCAGCTGGACGTTTGGACTTTTTCTCTGGCGCCAAAACTCTTCTGAAAAACCGGTCTTTCTGGTTGCTGCTGCTCATTTTTAGCGTCACTAATGGAGTGAACTGGGGCTGGTCTAGCGTCCAGGACCTTATATTCTCCGGAGTTGGTATTAATCAAAAGACTGCTGGCTGGTTGGGATTTTGGGCAAACGTGGCTTCGCTTCTTGGTATTTCCTTTTCCTGGTAAGTAAGCTAATTATGTTGCCGGGTAATAGGATACCACCACATATGTCGTGTTCAGGCTGTGTTCACGCTTTCTTCTGTATCGATCTGTCCCCTAAGGCACAAGATAACATTCAGTTAATCTCTAATTTTGCTTTGCAGGTACGCTGATCGCATTCAGAGCTTCACCAAACCCATTCTAATCTTCCTTTTCGTCTCCACGGCTTGTGCTCAAACGATCCTCTCGCTGGCGTGCGAGCAGGTGATACCTTTAACAAAACCCGTCTTCTTCGCTGCTGGTATTTCTCAAGTCGTTCTCTTCTGCGGAACTGTCCCCCTCATAATGGAACTGGCCGCCGAATGCGCATTTCCCGTTGCGGAAGGGATCACTTCCGGTGTAATGGTCTTGTCTGTTTACGTCATCAACTTTGTGTTTTTCGTAGCGTTCATGTTTCCGCAGGCGAATCCGCGGTGGATGAACTGGTTACTAGTTTCATCAACTGTGGTTTGTACACCATTGGTGGCCGTTTACACGGAGAGATACAAGCGATTGGATGTTGACGAGTCTAAACAGAGCTGATATGTAAAAAAAAAAAATAATAATAATAAAAAGCAAAAAAGCCTTTATTTATACATGGTGATATTTAAAGCGTCAAGCTTGTGGGGCCGTGTAAAGAAAGTAACAGTTCAAATAAACAGACTGACAACGTTAAGAAAACCAACTGGAATGTACTTTTGAGTGACTCGACAAAGTTTTGACCTTTGAAACATGCGCGTACAGTCCTGGGTTCGAAAGCAGGTGCTCTTATCATAAATGACAGCTGCTAATTTCCATCCGTTGAATTCAAAACATCGTTTCCCGAACAATCTCTACTTATAAAGATTTCTATTATTCATGTTATCTCGGTTATACATCTTCGAACATTTCTATTTGAATGGTGAAACGTTTTTGACATCGACTGCTGTTTGTGCCACATTTTAGAATTTTGTTGCACACGTGTAAAGCTACAAAATACTGGTGAAGGAGCACAAGCTGCAACGCGAAAATTTATAGCTGGTGAGTTTACCCTCAAGCAACGAATCCTTTCTGAGGGGAAATGTTTTTGAGGTTTCTGTACCCTTTTCTGTTGGATGTCAGTATGATCGATTTTAAAATAAATTTTAATTCCGAAAAAAGAAAAAAAAACACATCTTTCCTTTAATTTGCACATAATATTCTTATGCTAAATTCCACTGATATTCATATTTATGACACTGACAAACACACACACACACACACACACTCACACAAAACAAAGCAAACCAAGGCCTTGCGTTGTAAATAATATGCTTTACTTTTAGAATTTCACAGCTATATGAACTTTTGGTGAAGAAGTCCCGTTATGCCTTGGAGCACGGAACGAGCCGACCTTGCAATACAATGCAAAGGGACTGAAAAAGCTCGAATTAGCAACTACGCTTGGTCGCTGAACAGCAGAGAAAAACGGATTCCCTTTTCAGTCGAGAAGAAATCTAATACCAACCAAGGTGATAATTTTCAGTAATAATAGACTTTATCCTTCCCTACAGCTAGTACCATCTCGACTTTGCATCGAGGCTGCCTTATAAAAGTTTAAACTTATATTACTCCGACAGCCTATATTAATTTTGAATAATTCTTATTTAATTGATGGGTCTGGTATTTTGTAGTAACGCTTGACAAAGACGCCTCCTCGAACTCGAGATGCCATGTTAGAATCTCCACCATCGGGCATGCGTACAGCCGATCGGACGTCTCCTCACTTGCTTTCACGACTAAGGAATGTGAAAACCTAGCTTTGCGGCAACGAGCTGCAAACTATCTACTGTACTTGTATTCCATGAAAGGACCACCCTTACTCGCGAGAGAGGACAGGAGAAAACGCTCGAGTTCTTGCAATTTGTTTACTAAACATTCTTGGCAGACGAAACTGAGCGCTCACGAGGATAACAGAAACGGAAAAACTTCTTGGTTGGGAAGTGAGTGTTCATCTTGTTCAGCTCTGACTAGAAGACTGAAGGTTGTTTCAGGTGAAAGGTTATTTCAGTCTCGA
The DNA here is from genome assembly GCA_014634185.1 of Astreopora myriophthalma. Taxonomy (NCBI): domain Eukaryota; kingdom Metazoa; phylum Cnidaria; class Anthozoa; order Scleractinia; family Acroporidae; genus Astreopora; species Astreopora myriophthalma. Next base: position 1,521,807 of record BLFK01000391.1, on the reverse strand, counting down.
AGGACAAGCTTGGCAGAATTGGAAACTAAGGCTTCTATCAGAGATCCCGCCTTAGGTACGACAATCGTTCGTAGCCTGAACCAAGATTTATCGCCCTCCGCTAAATTAGAGCGTTACTTGGTAAAGTTACAGAGGGAGGGCTATCTAACGAGCGCAAAAAAGGAAGATAGGAAGAACAGTCATATAGAATTGGACAGAGGAATTACGCCTAAAGGAGTAATTTATTTAAAGTCCAAGTTTTTGCCACACCCTCCGGTGTGTTTATTTGAGAGCGCAGTTAAGAGTTCTCCTTTCAACAATAGCATTTAAAAATTGTATGCCGAAGACTGAAATATGAGTGGAGCAGGAGTCCTTTTAGGGTGCGTTCCATTTGCTTTCCAGGATATTCTATGTCAGCTTCAGCTCAGCCGGAACAGCCCAAATGGAACTTGATCCAACTATGCAAGAATAAGAATATTTCCCAAAAGCACGCTAAAACTGTGACGCTATCCGAATATTGACAAACTTATTCACCATCTCCTTCACTGTAATTGCGAGAATGCCACTTACCGATATGCTAGCAGTGTGCGGCAAGTTTGTCATCTGAACCTAGTTCAATTGCACAGTTATCACTAGTGCTCAGCGGTAGAACCGCGTCCGAACTAATAATCGGAAGGTCGTAGGTTCGACCCCCTGTTAGGAGCACTCGGATTTTTTCCAAGTATGACCGAGTCACTATCGATAAAGTTGATCATTTATGCCCCGATATTCTCATCTTAGATTGAGCCCAAACGAACGCGTATTACAAAAAAGTTTACCCCACATACTCACGGTTCCCGACGAGTTCTTTTGCGTAAGTCTGTAGAAGATGAAAAGGCCCTGCAAAAGGCTGTATTCGGAATCAATCACACGTGTGCGAGCTTTTCAAACAGGCTTCAAATGACATTTGGTAAAACAGCAGAATGAGCAAGTTATTACGCGACGAGTTGTCATTTATTTCAACAAACTAAACTCAAGCAAGCGGTCCACAGGGACTGCGTTGGGTTAATTTTGATTCGTTGGAAGTAGCATGATCACTTACTAGTTAGAAATGTACAGATCACGTCGTGGGGAAACCCGAGTGATCGCGTCACTTCACAGGCAGCCCTACAATAGAAGCGGATCACAAAACTAACCCAGAACGCTTTAAACAGATATAAAGGACACAACATGCAGCAAAAATAATTGCGTTCGACGAAGCAAGAACGCTTCCTAATCTTCTGGGTTGCCTGTTATCGCGTAGGTTCCCTGTGCACTTAAGCGAAAGCTGACCCGTGTTTTTTCGTTCCATGGTTCACCTTTTCGGCGCCATTTTGA
>BLFK01000391.1:1513955-1520462 GCA_014634185.1 Astreopora myriophthalma | reverse complement strand
AGAAAGTTCCGATCGGCAGTCCTTTTAGGGTTTCCCCAGAATTTTTTCAGCTGATATTTTGCATCTCATCGCTTCTACTTTGAATGACGAAGAGGCTTACCCATCGACACAGCAGTATTAGATAGAGAAACAGTCTTGAGTATTTCGATAGGGCTTTCAAAGAGAGTATGAAGAGAGAGCAATCCTTCGAAGAGAGAGCAAAGTTGCTTCGTTCCGAAGATCGGCGTTATAAATCGCTTGGCTCCGTTTACCAGCACAAATGCAAGGTCTATAAACGGCGATGGTACATTTTGATTATTTTTTCGATCGTTGCTGCCCTAAACAATCTTATCTGGAATACCTGGGGACCAATACAGGGTACTTCACAAGTGGTGTTTGGTTGGGATAACACTACTATTACCCTCCTAGCCGACTGGGGTCCAATTTCGTACGTTGTTGCAGTTGTGCCTATGTGTTGGCTTATGGACATGAAGGGTAAGCTAATTACGTACCGGTAACAACTTGATGTCATTGTCAGGCCACAATTTGCTGGTGGCCGTATCCACATTTTCCAGTTTTTCCAAGAGCTTGGATTACCTTTTAATATAGGCCTCACTAGTCCATCTATCATAGGAGTTAACCACATTGCATCTGCATAACAAGTGGCTTGAGGATTGCAACAAATCTACCCCCAGCCTTGTTTCCATTTGTAGAGCAAGGCCGAGTTATTCGAAGCAGGGTTAGTGCTAAAACTGGGATTAAATACCATGACAACCAATAGGTTTTAATTGGACTTAACCCAGGGTTAACACCTGTTTCGAACAGCTCGGCCCTCGTCACTGAGTACGTAATTATTGTAAAAATTGGAACCTGGATGAACACAACGAACAGCAGAAATTATTTTGCAAGTTGTTACTAACTGAACTCTTTAATGTTTTTGATCTGCAGGTTTACGCATAGCAGTGTTAACTGCTGTTTTCTGTGAATTCATTGGATCTGGTCTGCGTTGTATACCGCTGAACGACTTCATACTTGAAACTTGGTTTATTCATTTTGGACAGTTCATAACGGGTATTGGAGGCCCAATTGCAATGGCTGCAGCTCCAATGGTGTCTGCTGCATGGTTTCCTCCTGAGCAACGCACTACAGCCACGGCAATCTCGTCTCTGGCTTGTTACAGTGGAACAGCACTGTCATTTTTGATTGGACCTCTTTTAGTGCCGGATGTTTTAACTTATGTTAATGAGACTCAGATACATAATGCAACCAGCAAGGGACAGATCTCTTTTATACAATTGGCACAAAATTTTAACCAGACGCAGAAAGACTTCTTTAGGAGTAAAATAATGAATCTTATGTACATTGAACTTGCTATCACCACTTTCACAATGTTGTGCGTCATTATCCATTTCCCTGAGAAGCCTAAGCTCCCTCCTAGTGTCACAGCTGCCATTGGACGATTAGAGTTCAAAATTGGTGCCAAGAGCTTGCTGAAGAATGGGCAGTTTTGGTTGCTTGTGTTCATTTACGGGATGGGAACAGGAGTGTATGGTGGATGGTGTTCTGTGTTAGATCTCAATCTATCACAGTTTTGGGTTTCCCAGAGGACAGCTGGCTGGTTGGGTTTTGGAGCAGTGGTAGCTGGATCTGTCTCTGGAATTTCATTGTCGATGTGAGTACCTGCTGATCTCCCAGGGTTTCCACTCAGTCCGGAACAAATGCACCCCATTTTTACCAAACAGTCATTTTGAAATTACCTATATTCTTTCTTGCTGCTAATTTAAGAACTGAAAGCATAATAATTATTGTCTTCCACTTGATGTTTAGGCAGATTTTTCATTTTGTTCATTTTGTGGATGTTGCCTTAGCAAAATGGAGAATATAGCTCTGTGTCTTTTTCGCTAGTCTGCAGGCAGTTTTGGAGAAAAATGTCAGAAAAGAAATTTTGACCTTGTTTTGGCATGCCAAAGATCAATGTTCTTTAGTATGTCAAAGGCCACACACAGGAGATGAAATAATTATGATTAGGGAAGACAAAAAATCAACTAAAATGTGGCTAAGTTTTGTGATGCAGGGGGTAAATTGTGACTAAATCGTGCTACATGGAATGAGCTATCCCAAGTTGTAGGAAGAAAAATAATATAGTACAGAAACTGAGGCCAAGGCCAAGAGTAATTTTTTTTGGCTAGCTTCCTAGTATCTAGCTTCTTAGTATGGACAGCTCTCTCTACAAGTATAGTGCAGCTGATTTGATAGAAATCCCTTGTCATTATTTGGTAGAAGTTAATTATTTTTGCTGCCCATTTTTCTGTGGTAAGAACTAAAGACAAATGTCTCTTTTGATTTAAATTGCAGATTTGCAGACCACTTTACTCGTTACATGAAGCTGATTGTTATAGGCCTTCTGGCTGGTGCAACAGCATCTCTCGCAATATTCACACTGATATGTGCTGGTGTTCTTCCTTACTCAAAGCCTGTCCTGTACCTCACTAGTATCCTAGGGGGTTTCTTTGTCAATGGAACCATTCCTCTGTTCTTTGAAATGGGAGTGGAATCTACCTACCCAGTCGCTGAAGGAATCACATCGGGATTTCTAACCTTCTCCAATAATTTTTTACAAATTGTGTTTTACATCTTTCCTATGATTCCAAACTTTGGACTGAGATGGATTAACTGGTGTACTTTTGCAGCTTGTGCTCTTTGCATTCCATTATTGTTGCTTTGGCGACAAAGGCGGTACCGCTCTTCTGTTGACGAGAAACCAGACAGCTACGTTCCAGCACCGCATAATCGGGAAATGAACTGTGAGGCAAACTATGGCAGTGCAACCACATCAACAAGCAATAGCGTCAATGGTTGCCTTCCAAATCAGTCAGCGCAGGATGAATTTAGTCCATCTGGTATTCTACCTTCTGATGCATAAATTAAGTACAGTGTGAGTGTTGTTTCAAAAACTAAAAAAAAAATTAAGTGAAACTAGTGAAATACATCAATGTGACCTTGTCACGCTAAAACTCTTGCGATCTTGCAAGTTGTGTGACCAACAGATCCCACACGGATGAGTAACTCTGGTCTCCCAAAAGTTTTTAATTTTAAGAAACATGTCTGGTACATATTTTTGCAAACTTTAAGAAGAAAAAGCATTACTTAATCTTGGGTTACAGGAGGTAATATTATACCATATTTATGTGACTACAACACAATTTTCCTAATCTGAGGGTCTCTCTCTTTCCATCCCATTAAGTGCAAGAGGTTTTTCCTGTTACTTGTGACTTGACAATTTTAAATAGGATACTTCACCTAATGTTCAGGTATTTTTATAATTTTACGGGTTGCAATCACTGTAGTGATGTTAAGTATTTTATTTGCTATCATTACATTGTCTTATTTACATGTATTTAGCAGTTACGAAAAAATATAAGTATTTACAAATTTTGAACACATGCATTTCCATCCAACAACTTTGAGAGAGAATGATCGGATATTTTCATGAGTTTCAGATACTAATATTTGAAAGGTTTTTTTCTGTGTAATCGCATATACTGGTGTCATAAAATATTGATGGTCTTTTCCATCGTAATATATATTGAGTCTGTGACCCTCTCATAATTAGTAATAATAATAATATTATTAACTGTGTTTGAATGAGTATGGTGAAAAGTGTAATTTTATTTTTAATTTTTTATATCGTGGACAATATTACTAAATTAATATATTGCTTATTGTATTGAACCTTTTTTAATTGGCAAGTATGTTACATTCAAATGAAAAATTCAATTTTCACGGGTAATGCAACTTTCATGTTAAGATCATGGCAAGTTGTTTAAATTAATTTATTTTTATCTGGCTAGTTGGGCTAGTTAATGGCAAGAGTCACTGTCTGTTGATCGCAGATTTAAAACATTGTTGGCAGAGGCAGCCCTCGCTTGGTGTCCATTTGCGTTATTACTATGGGCAAAGGCCTAGAGTATAGACAACCTCATTCCTAGGGTGAGAGAGAGCCTGGGAACGAGGTTGGAGTAGGATTCGCTTCACTTTCATTTTTTCTTCGGGTTGCGATTGGCCTTGGCATGCGTAATATTAATTTTTCTTCATTTATTAATTTTCATATATCAAAGGAATTACGTAAAAGAACTTGAAATGTCGCCAGCGGAGTCGAACCAGAGGCAAAAGCCTTTTTGTCACAAGGTGAGAAACCAAAGGCTGTGAATCTTGCCAAGTTCTTACGTTTATCACTATTTAATTCCCCACTATATATACTTGGCAAGAGACTTGTTTTTTAAAAAATAGAAAATCAGTTTCTGAGAGTAGGTGACCCGTAAACAAATGTTACATAATATCCGGGATAAGGATGAATAAAAATTCGGGTTATTGGAATCACTTTGCAATTGTTTTAACTCCTCAATGTGCAAACGCACACGCAGAGCGATTGCATTTGCGGTGGGTCTAAAACACAGGTCACAGGTCAGGTGTCAGGTTATCGTTTTTACCAATACTGAAACCTTTAACCTTCACTAATACTAACCTTAGGCCTAAAGATTCTCTTAGTGTAGCATTTAGGCCTAAGGTTAGCATTAGGAAGGGGTTAGGGTTGTTTCACTATTAGTAAAACAATGACCTGACCTGTGACCTGTGTTTTAGACCCGCCGTTGCATTTGCCCATAAAACCCATCGTTTTGTGGCGTTCTCGTTGTTGTCGTCCTTGATGCTAAAGTGGCTCCCAAATCAAGTATGACAACAACTGCAGATTCCTCACCTGATGTACGTAGACACAATGGTTTGGCTGATGTTTTGGTTCTAATTATTGACGAGGTCAAAGGCAATGCGGAAAAGCTGGTGATGAACGAGGGCCAGTGGGTGATATCAATTACGAACAATTCTGCCAGAAGGGCTAAACGGGAGTGAAAGTGAATTACTTCACTTTGTGGTTGGCTTGAAAGTGTATTTGCTTCAAAACGTTGGACTAGATATTGCCTCTGTAATTACCTTGGCTACGGTCAACGAGAGTCAATTGAAAACCCCTCTATTCACAAATCGATCGCACTCCGGGCTCTCTTGATCAGCCTGGAAGATCAGAGAGAGACTCTTTTGACCTTGAGTTTGTAGTAGTCCGCTGCATTCGCCGTAAAGCGCGATGTATGTAAAGTGATTTAAAAGAGAGAGAGAGAGAGAGACAGAGAGAGAGAGAGAGAGAGAGAGACAGAGAGAGAGAGACAGAGAGAGAGAGAGAGAGAGAGTGAGAGTGAGAGTGAGAGTGAGTGAGTGAGAGTGAGTTATTCACCGGCCTAGGGGTCGGTAAAGTTATTTTCAAGACCTCAGAAATCGGTCCCACCCCTCTCTCGGCAAATATAAGGTATTTTGGTGGATTTTAAACAAAAACGGCATCAACCAAAGCCACGGTGAGCAAATGCGCATGCGTATACTCCCTGTATTCCAATCCTCCAGCGAGTGAAAAAAAGTTTGCTTACCACATGGCAGTCTCAATGAATCCAAACGCAAATATATAATCGCTCGAAAGTGTACTGTAAGTGCAAAGGACCTGAGCTGCGAGTACGAAAGGGATCTGTCACATATGGTCTAGGGGCCGACATTTCTCTCCCTCACTGCCTATCGGGGATAGGTATCTGAAAGTAGCTGTATAAGCGATCCGCGGGCCGAAATCTCGGGGAGACTCGTCATGGTACACCGCTCAGGCTTAACTGTCCAGAGGTACCGCTACCGGTTCTGAGTTTTTTCTTCTTCGGAAAATGTTCTGCTTTTGTCTCTCTCTCTCTTTTTTTTTCGTTTTCAGAGAACCTAGCCCTCCCCTCCCTGGTGGGCAAACAGGCAACCCTACTACCTCCCACCAACCCTCCCACCTCCACTTCATTCACGAAATCCGTCTCACTACTCTCCTATTTTTTCCGACCTGACTGTTGATTGGTGCGTATAAGTCACGTGATTAACTAAAGTCGGCCATTTCAAATGTCCGTTGGAATGAAAAGTACAAAAAATATCGTTGTCAACATTTTATTTTGTTGCATGATTACGGAAAAAATACAAGCTGTATATAGATCGTCTTAGCTAAATAGTATATGATAAGCCATGGCAGATGACGCCGATATTACGAAGTTGCCTTTGGAAGACCGCTTGGGCCATAAGGTAAAAGATTTCGCGCCGCGATTGCTAGAAAGTGACACCAGCCATCTATAAACATAAACTCTTATATTTTCGGTGTTCAGGTGTGGAAAGCGAGGTTAAGTGGCTACGAGGAGCTGGTAAAGCTGTACAAAAGGATAGATGATGAAAATAACAATGAATTCAATAAATACTTGGGAATGCTGAAGAAATTTGTCATAGACAATAATGCAGTCGCTCAAGATAAGGGCTTGGAAGCTGTGCTAGCATTTTTGGAGGCTGCATCCCCTTCAATTTCTGGAAGGTTAGCTCTCTGTCTTCTATTCTTTGAGCACAGATTTTTTTTTAATATTCAGAATTAACGTTCTTCATTGTTAGAAGGAACTGATTTTGAATTTTATAGACGATAAG
>BLFK01000391.1:1506455-1508955 GCA_014634185.1 Astreopora myriophthalma | reverse complement strand
AACAACGGCACAATTTACCGGGTACACCAGTAGAGAGGCTGTCTTTGCAAACCACGGTAATTATTTTCACCTCAATTGCTCAAAGTTTTCATGGCAAATATTTCAGACAGAACATCTGTACATTGTGTGAAAAGTTTATTTCATTTTCTTAAGCTGGACAACATCCAGACCACTTTACAGGTTTTCTATAATCAAAATTCATTTAACTTGTAAAGTTGTTCTCTACGGGAGTGACTATTTCTGGTTTGGTAATTCCAGTATCTTCCATTTACTGCGTTAAGAAAACAAATACTTTCTGTTGAAAAGATGATTTCATGCACTGGGTTATCAGCAGGTAGAGGTATTAGCAAATTAAATACTATAATTTTTTTGATTGTTGCTTTTAAATTGAAACCTTAAAAAGTTACAACATTGGGGATGTACAAATGTCGGTTACTTCTGTCCTTCTTAAAATATGTTTCCAAGATACAGATGTGGTGTGTACTGAATTTCTGCAGTTGAATAAAATGCACTTAAAGCCAGCAGGCAACACTATTATATGTGCTGGTGATATTAGGGTTGAATAACCACCCGCCCTTGTGCCAAGTTGCCAACCGTTTTGTGAATAGAGTTATGGATGTCTGACAAAGTTTGTTACTCTCTGATTACCAACATTCTTTTCCTTTGTTATAATAGTTGAAAGAATTGGAAGAAGCATGGGGAGAACTTCCAGCAGCACCACCTGCACCCACCAGGTTCACAAGAAGCCAGCAGGCAAAAATGGCAGAAGCTGGTCCGGTGATACCCGCAGCAAGTGGTGGAGGGCAAACTGCAGCTGTGGTTGGAGGTACAGCTGTATAGTACTTTCAATAGGCCATTTCCGAATTGCTGTTTGCCTCTGTTTCAAAGCGAGTCTTGGTGCTAAACCATTCAAATGATAATGAGTTTTGTATTTTCATGCAAATCAAACTCATTATCATTTGAATGGTTTAGCACCAAGACTCGCTTTGAAACAGAGGCAAACAGCAATTCGGAAATGGTCTATTTACAGATTTACTTTTTCTTTTAGGTTGAGGAGTATTTCTGTTGTTTTTTTCAGTTGTCCCTTTATGAATGTTTCCTGTTTGAACATGACCAGGGCCAGCCCTGTCACCCCCGGGCTCGTCTGGTTTGACAGGATGAGTTTCAGCCCGGTATTAAATGAAGCAAATCAACCCGGCTTGGACTAAATTTAGAATATAATATAATACAAATAGAAGAAGTCGACCCATTTCTACTAAACTGTTATTGGTGTGCAAAAAAGGTAACAACAAAAAGAAGTTGAGTGCTATTTCTTTCGCTATTAAAGTTGTCATTAAAATTCACTCTTTTAAAGTTTGAAGCAACCTAAAGGTTTTTGCTGCCTCATGTATGCTTTATTGAACTACTGATTGATGGGTCATTTTGCTCCAAAGTGGAGTAAAGTGATCAGAAATACTGGCAATGCTAACTGGGCTGGCCCAGTGAATGTGAAAAATCTTAGCCCAGCTGGCCAGGTTTCTGGCTTCGCAATACTAAGATCTTGGCTACCTGGGCTGGCCCATTTTTCGTGTAATTGCAAAGCTGATATTTAGTGAGTTTGATTAGTGGGAAGGATTTTGGCAAACTGGGCCAGCCTAGCTGCCCGGCACATCTAATCGGGCCCTTATAATACATACCTATTTCCAAGGGCCTTCTTTTCACTGCTTAACAACTGCATCGCTTAGTAGGTGCCGGGGAAGTCCAGGGGCTTCCACTATGGCACAGTCAGCCCCTAGACAGAGTTACGCCCCAAGGCTGGTAAATCCCCGCCTCCCAGCCATGAGCCCCCAGCACCAACAGAACCAGGCACCCGTCACACTGACTAAGCAGTGGAGAAGGAAATATAAATACAAAATAATATAATAAAATAAAAAGGGAAAGATAACAAGAAAAGAGGGATGGGGGTAAATGTAAGATCGAAAGGCTAAGCTAAGCCCAATGGCTGCCATGAACGCGGTACGAAGCACATGGAGCTGATGCAAGCAAGGCAAACGGCTCCTGAGCCACAAAGATTGACCACTGACCAACAAACCTGATGGCGCTCTTTGTTGTTAACGAAGTTAAACTTCATTTATGTTTTGACAGGTGTGGCTGTTCCTGAACAGCAAGCTATTGATCCATATGATCTTATTGAAGCAGTTGAGATTCTTTCCAAACTTCCGAAGGACTTTTATGAAAATTTGGTTAGTTCTCATTGCATCGTAATACTGAACAACAACAGTGTGTCTTTTCACAATAGGAAGATGTCATTTGTATAGATGCTGTAGGTCATTGGTGACTTAGTACAGTAGCACAAGTGCATCCACATGTACAGTGGGTGACATGTGGCTTACACACTTTTTCTTAAAGAAATTTTTGTAACATTATGAACTTCTTATAATTATTGACTTGGTATTTGTTTATATGGTTACTGCTTCATCCTAATGTTTTTTGTTTTTTTTGTTTTTGTTTTTTTTTTTGT
>BLFK01000391.1:1494091-1506445 GCA_014634185.1 Astreopora myriophthalma | reverse complement strand
TCAAAGATCCTGTAGGGTTTTTCACCAGGGTATTGCCAGACTGTTTTATGGTGCAGTTCACAATCTTATATTAGTAGATAACCAGTAGAATTCACAGGTGCCCCCAGAACAGAATAAAGAGTGATAGACCACCATGCCGGGAGCACCATGCTCTACTTTTTTGAACAGTGTATGGGATTTCTAATGTCCCACACGAGTGCTGCGAGACAGGACCTGTTTTTGTGGCGTTTTACACTAAATCACTGAGTAACAAAAGCGAACTTGAACATCTAACAACTTGAAAAGGAAGGAACAAAAACGCGACTGAAGAAAAATATTGCTTTAACCTTAAAAACTATTGATCCAGCAAGTACTTTTTTCCCAGGACTTTCAGCATTTTTGTCATTCTCCCAAACATTCCAAGTCAATCGTGTTCTATAAATATCGCAAATCCAGAACGTTCTTTCGATGTCACGCAATCCTCTAGTAATTGTGTCGTTACAAGAACTTTCTTCTGAACAGGACCTACAGTTTATCATCCCTGTCTGAAAAGACTAGAAAGTCTAACTATTTGCAGATGTCATTACAAAAGCAGCAGTTTCTCCTCAGTTATTTAAAGACCCTGAGTGTCTGTCTGTCTGGGGTTTTGAACTGCGACGTCCCGCACAAGGGTCCGGTGCTCTACCAAACCAATTGAGCTGTACTAACTGGTTGGCTCTTTGGAATTTGACTGAGTAGTTTTCTTTTCTTTTCTTTTCAATGAAATTTCTTTTCCAGATCATTTCTAAGGATGCCAATGTTGTGGTGGTAACTTTAGCTGCAAAAAGTGTTGGTCTTTTGGCCACAGGACTGCGCAAAAAATTTATGCAGTATGCTGCACTAATCACAACACCAATACTGGAGAAATTTAAAGAGAAGAAAGCAAATGTGGTAGCAGCTCTGAGAGAAGCTATTGATGCTGTTTTTCTTACGGTAAATATCTAATGTTGACATTGCTTTATGAGAAAATCATGTTTACAGGTTCCAATCTCTTTTTACTTTGTGAAGTTTTTTGTGTCTTAGCTTTAACTTTGTTGTTTCTTCTGCAACAGACTAACTTATCTGCAATGCAGGAAGACTTGTTAGCAGTCCTAGAAAGCAAGAACCCCTCTGTAAAGGAAGAAACTGTTAGATTTCTTACGCGTTGCTTTTCCAAGAGCACTCCTGCAGCTCTCCCCAAGGCATTTTTGAAGCCTGTTTGTGGCAGTCTTCTGAAGGTGAGAGGGTCTAAAAATAATCTTGGCCCAGTTACTGAGATGAAAAAGTGGACAGTAGAAGTCAAAGTTGGATTTCAGGTGCCAAGCTGATCAAGCAGGCTGATATGAAGAGGCCCTGAATTGTTTGAAATGTCATTCATTGGTAATGGTTTTGAATATCAGTTAATAGAGACTTGTGTGTAGTCCTGATTTAATTGTCTTTAATTAAATTGAATGAGACATTCTTGTGCAGAGAATGGATGACACTTCTGGACCTGTCAGAGATTCAACTGCTGAAGCTCTTGGTACGCTACTGAAAGTTATGGGTGAAAGACCGCTGAACCCTTACATTGAACAGCTCGACAAGATCAAGATGGACAAGGTCAGTTGTAGCTTGTGTTAGTAATGAATGAACTTTCCTTGAAGGTCAAGTGATCTACATGAACATGTAGGCCTGGAGGAATAATTGGGGGTGTTATAGAAATCAAGTCAACTAAACTCGTTCTTGCCTCCGGGCTCGCCTTTTCCTGTAACTTATCTCTGCCTGGGGCATTTGGGAATGAGGGCTCCTGGTGAAAATTCATTTACTGTTTTGTTTTTGTTTTTGTTGTTGTTGTTGTTTTTTAAATTGGCACTATCAAAATAACTGGCTATCGGTTTATTCGTAAGCTTATTGTGTTCTCAGATGCGTCCCTCTAAACCTTAAAGATTCTGAATTTTTTCTTTGATGAGCAAACTATTTGACAATTACAGTTCAGTCAATGTTTTATCCTGAAGGTAAAAGAGTGTGCAGAGAAGGCTGAGATCAGTGCTGCTCCCGGAGGATCGTCCACAGGTGCCATTGCTAAACCAGCTGCTGTTACGACAACAAGCACAGATGGGGTGAAAAAGGAAGCACCAGCTAAAAAACCAGCCCAGAAGCAGTCCAAACCCACAACTAAAAATGCTGATTCAGCTAAACCAGCTTCTGCAGGAGGAGTAAGTAATTAGACGTTTGCTTAACGGGCTGTCAAACTTTGAAGACTTATTTGATGGCAAAACATGCCACATTTGATAGCCAGTTAAATCTTGTTTCTAACTTCATGTGTTCACTCCTAGCTGGAACCCAATAGTATTATAGTATTATAATGATATAGTATTATAGTATTATAATGCCTTGTATGGTTTGATCTATTATTTCGAGTTGGTAACAATTATTGTTTAACCATGATACATCTTAGGCACCAAAGAAAAAGCCAGCATCAACATCTGGAGCAGGAAAGGCTTCAAAAGGAAAGAAGAAAGGTGCCTCTGTGAGTGCCCATGACAGTGAAGAACCATCAGAGCCAGAAATGTCGGTAAGAAATTTGAAGACCTGAGCTTATGGCAACGTGCATGCACACACGTCATGTCATGCACCAGTCAAATTACTTTCTTTGTACGCTGTTTGCACTGAGTGTTCCAGATAGTAGACTAGTCATGGGTCAAGAAATGCGATAAAGCTAGACACCTGACCCAATAAATAAAGTGATAGACTTGAGAAGATGTACACTTAAGAGTCCTGCCCAGAATCCCTGTGGGCACCCTGCCTCTAAGAACTAGATCTTGAATGGCATGTTTATAAGAAATGGAAGATAAAAACTTCGTGAAGATGCCAAATAAATTAGACATCATGTGCCGACCCAGGGCTCGACGTTGCCACCCCTGGGGTCACCAATACAACTAGATTTTATTGATCGGCGACTAAGGTTTCACATGCAGAAGCCTGGCCCCCAAGATATTAATTTTGATGTATTTCTCATCTTGACCGTTGAGTTCAATGCTGTAATTTAAAGTATATACTTCCGTGTTCTCGTGTGAAGCCGATGAAACCGTGTTCTCCTTTTGGTTATTTTATCTACTTGCTGGGAAACACAATATGAATGCGTGTGAATCCTACACTCCAAAAGCTACTGCGTAGCTATTAATGGCCCTTTAATTTATTGTATTCTATTTAATTAGTATTCTATTTTTTTCTTGAAGGTAATTTTGGCAACTTGTCCTTCCTATACGTGTCCTGTCCACCAAATATGAAAACTTAGGGGGAAACTCGCACCAATTTTTTTTTCCGAAAGTTGAGCCCTGAGACCTACTATTGAAAGCTGGGGCCCACAATAGTTTTTTTGGTAGCTAACCATTTTTCACTCTGAAATTAATTGTCAGCCAGAGGAAGTGGATGCTAAAGCAGCGGGGTTGATTTCTGAGGTTGTTTTGAAGCAACTTGCAGATGCCAATTGGAAAGAAAGGCTGGCTGGTATAGAGGCTTTAACTGAGGTTTGTCAAGAGCATGCTCTTAACTAGCATGTTACATGTATATTACAACATTACCAGAACTTCAGTCCTTGCGGTCTGAAGAACGTTTTTCCCCAGAATGTAGTTTAATAGCGTAGCTCCTGTGCATCTGCTGTAGCTCAGTGGAAGAGCATCCGAACAAATAATTGTAAGGTCATAGGTTCGACTCTTGTTAGGAGGACACAATATTTTTTTTTGGAGTACATGTGCAGTGTACACCCACATTGTTACTGACATTTATCATTTCATTACTGGTATTACCGTAAAAACTTGTGTATAAGCTGCACTTATAGATAAGCCACACCCCCAAATTTTAAGCATGATTTTCAGAAAAAAAATGAAAACTTGAAAAACACAGTCTGGCAAAAAGGATGTCTGGTTGTTTGTGATAAACTTGCCAAAATGTAATTCTGTGTATTTCAACTCTTAAAATACCTTTTAAAAGCCTATCTTCAATCAATTTCCCTAATTGTTGGGACTAACAACAGTTGTCTTCAATGTTAAAAGCCCAGAGTTGAAATGAAAACAATGAAATTTGAATGAAAATAAAGCGCAGGAGAACCATACAAAATGTTTGCTTAGTAACCACGCAGTCATTTACAGAGGGAAGTCTGGACACCAGAGAAGAACCCACAGGGAAAGTCATGTAGTTTCACCGTGACCAGTAAACAACCTGGGAAGGTTCGCGTTCTCATCAGCTGCTCATGGATATCATGTTTATAGAGATGTGTGGAAGCCATCGATTGGAAAAAATTAACCTGTTGCTAAAGCCTGGTTTTCACTAGTAACGCAAGCACAAGAGTGCCTATTTCACCGTGAAAATGGGCTCGAAACAAGCATAAGTGCAAGCTCAAGTGTGAGGATCAAAATTTTTCGTTTTCCTTGTGCTTGGCCTTATACTTGCGTTCCCTGCTTGTGCTTGTGTTACTGTTGGTTTTCACTTGACATGAATGTCTTATGCCTGCGCTTATGCTTGAGCTTGTGCTTGCGTCGCTAGTGAACACCAGGCTTAAAGGAGAGTTTAACAACCCCACGGACAAACATGCTGTGCGAGTAATGAAGGGCAACGAAATGGTAGGCCATTTTCCTCACGAGTTCTCACAAATAATAATTTTATTTGTTACCTCATAGCAGCCAGTTTACTCCCCCTGAAAGCAATGATCTCATATATAAGCCGCACCCATGATTTCGAAATGATTTTGAAATGAAAGGTCCATCCATTATGAAAGTCTTGTAATTCTTATTAGTATTATTCATTAAATTGCAGCTTGTTAAGGGCATGGATCCAAGTACTTCATCGCAAGTCCTGATCAGAGTTCTGGCCAAAAAACCTGGCTGGAAAGACACAAATTTTCAGGTAATATGAACTTGTCAGTTGGAGTCACCATTGATGTTGGATGAGCCATGGTTTCGTACAATGGCATTTATAATGTGGGTAAGTTGACAGTCAACTTTAAAATGTTTGCATCCACAGGTTTTGAAAGCAAAGTTTAGTTTGTGCCAGCACATTGCAAGGACAATGAAGTCATTTTCAAAGCGCAGTGCGTTCTATGCTCTTGATGGGTTGGTTGACAAAATTGGAGATATAAAGGTGATTTGTATCTTAAGCTAATTGTTTATCATTGGGTTCTTAATTGTCATGCTGACTGCCATCTTTTACTCAACATTTAAACAGTCTTTAGAGAGATTAAGACTTGCGTATATGGCAAACAGCAAACGGCTAAAATTTGCCATTTACCAAAATCGTTGAAATTTATTTAATTTCAGCTTATCTCTTGCATGCAAGCCACAGCTAACGAGCAAGTAAATAACAAGAAGAGTGAAATGACCCAGAATAAGATAATTTTCATGGTTTTATGACAACCAGCAGCTTGCCGTTAGCCGTTGGCCACAATCAAGAGTATTAATCTCTCTTTAGTTATGAAAGTTAATTGTCTATCATAGCTGAGTGGAGGATGGATGCCTGGAAAGTCCCTGTGACCACTGCCCTAGACAGTAATACGGAGCTTTAGCAACAAGGGCAGCAACGGCAATGGCAATGGCAATGTCTCAAAACCACAAGTCTAATTTAGTTGTTTCTTGTTACAATCAACCGTTTTCACTGAACATGACTTGTGAACCGAACTTGAACTACGCAATTTGAACTGTGAACTGATTTGACAATTGATCACTGAACAACGAGTGAGAACAGAAAGCGACCGAAGAAAAAAGCTGTTTCACCTTCAAAAACTATAGATCACCAACACCCCTTTTTTCCTACGACTTTTTGCATTTTTGTCATTCTCCCGAAACATTCCAAGTCAATCATGTTTGTTAAATATCACAAATCCAGAACGTTCTTCCGATGTCACGCAATCCTTTAACAAACGTGTCAATACAAGAACTTTCTTCCGAAGATTAGTAATTAGAATAAGTAATTAGTAATTAAAGTAAATTAGGTAATTAGATCCTCTGGAAAACAACAATGTCAAATGACCAAAATTGGCAGCTTGGGGAGAACATCAGCACATGACGTTGAATTTTTCGTTTTCTTTCCAAACTTGAACACGTACAAACTTGAACATACCTGTTTCATTTTTGGACAGCAGACACACATTTTGCATATTGAAAGAGTTTGCATACAGGCACCCATCACACTGCATATTTAGCAATGAAAGAGGGGAAAGGGTTTTTGGGGGGTGGGGAGGGGGGCAGCGGGGGTGGGGAGGGGGGCAGGGGAAGGGGGATAGAACAGACAAACAAACCAGAAAAGCACCTCAGAAAGTCCTTACTGCTCAGCCACAGTCAAACATGCTACGATAATGCCACAACAACACCACAATGACAGCCTAATGACGTTCTCCACTCATGCACTAATATCAAAAAACCACTGATCACCCAGCTGCATGTTTGCTTTTTTCAATTGCATTTAACTGCACACTGTTCACACATTCTCTTTTTTATACTTGTACAGTTAAAAGATGCAAGCAAGGAGACACTGACCACATTTGCAGAAGTCATTTCGTTGAACTACATTAGCTTGAAAGTAAGTCTACTAACCATTTGCAGATTCTTGTTATAGATGAGAATGAATGAAGATCTTTTTTAGATTCTATGTTGGGCTTCTCATAGGTTTCAAAACATGCTGGATCTCAGAAGAATCCTAAAGTGCTTGCTGAGTCTCTGAACTGGCTTTCTGATGCCATCAAGAGCTTTGGTTTTAAGTAAGTGCACTTCAAAGCTGGTACAAGCTACATGTAATTGACGAGATGTAAAAGTGACCACAGTTTCCTTGTCATTCTAGAGCTATTTTGTGATCATTCCTTGCACAATTGTTCCCTGTCTTTCACTGTACAGTTCAGAAACTCATCATACACAATTCTATTCATTTTCAGAATTGACCTCAAGCCACACATTACTTATATGAAAGAAGCCTTAACAAATACCAACCCGGTAATGAAATATTACTTTGTTTAAAAATACTTCAAGGCTTGGAAACAGTTGGGTAAAAACAACAGGTCGGAAAAGATGGGTATAGAGTAGTCAATAATGTTCAGAGCATGCAACTTTAATTTTTTCAGGCCGTCCGCACAGCTGCCATATCTGTGTTGGGAACATTGTACATGTATGTAGGAGCAAATTTAAGGATGTTTTTTGAGGAAGAGAAGCCTGCACTGTTGCAGCAAATTGATGCTGAGTTTGAAAAGGTAGGTTAGTAGAAGTGGTTCTGTTTGCTGTATGTATAATAATATTGATTTTCTAGGAGGGGCGCTCTGGATATGAAATGATGACTAACCAAGACTCAATTGACCAATGTTTTGCAGATGAAAGGCGAGAAACCTCCAGCACCGACACTTGGCCTGCCTCCTAAGGGAGCCGATGATGATGAGGAAGGGGACGATGAAGAAGATGGTGGGGGAGGGGGTGGGGATGGAACACTTGCCATCAATATGGCCGACCTTGTGGATAGGAATGACATAAGGTAATGACTTCTGTCAACAATGTCACTAAATCTCTCTGAGGGCTGGTGCTAAACTTGACAGTGAAATGAGAGAAGGCAAGCCAGGGAAAACAGTGAATATACATACCAGTATTGTTGCTCTCAAAATCAGCAGAAATGAAATTGATTTTATTGTGGGTATGTACATATAGTGGATTTGATGCTATCAGTAGCCTTTTTTGCTTTGGTTTAACTATACCATCGTATTCCTTTGTTTTATTTCAGCAATCAGATAACGCCATCTTTGATAACTGAACTTGGAGATAAAAACTGGAAAGTAAGAGGAGAAGCATTGCAGAAGGTACAAATAAGCAGTTTGTTCATAAGCTTTGGTGAAGTGTGCATCCAATCAGACTTTTGAATCTAACCTTAAATCCACCTTGGAATGATAATATTCAAAGACATTCTTTCTTTAACTTGCACCAGGTTGTAGATATATTATCATCAGCAAAGTTTATCACACCTGAGTTAGGAGAGCTGCCACCCGCCCTGAAGGCCAGATTAGGTGACTCAAACAAGAATCTGGTAAGCTTTTGTTTGATGATGTTGCACATGTACATGAAAATAAGGAAAACGTGACAGACAACTTATAGGTGGCAAGCTACAGCAACTGACCTTTACACAGAGGCAGCAAACTGACAGCAAATGACCTTTCGACCAGCAAAACAACAAAAACAAACAAACAGACGAACTAAACAAAGCAAACACTAAATGAAAGTGTCACAGAGAGTGCCCCCAATTGCTAGAACTTGAGAGCCTTCTCTGTGTTAAGCGTGTTGAGCACAGATGACAACTGCTGACTACCACTGTCTTGAGATTAACGATGTTCAAATTTAATTTATCCATACTTGTTGATTCTTAAGGTGACAATCACTCTGAGCATCTGTGCCTCAATTGCGACTGCTATGGGGCCACATGTCAACAGACATCTGAAGATCTTAGGTGCTGGTATATTCAGCACGCTCGCCGATGCTAAGGTACTGTGGACAAACGATTCTGTTATCATGGTGAAGCCCATCGCTCTCCATCGTATTTACATGTAATACCATTTTATTTACACGGATGCCTGTTCTGCTATTGCAGAACACTGTTCGTGCAGCTGGTATCACTGCCTTGAATGCCTGGCACAAAGAAATTGGATTAACACCATTTGTTGAAGGTGAAGTCATCTTTGGAGCCCTCAGCACGGAGAACCCTAATTTGAGAACAGAAGTAGGTGCTAATATTTTAAATATATCTAGAGAACATTTTATGGTAAATTTGTAGAACATTTCAAAAGTCAGATGCATTTTTTGTATTAATGTAAATCTATGTGAAGAGGTCAAAAATTTTGCTGTTGACAGTAAGATATTTAACAATCCTGTAATGAATTGCATAGTGAGGAATTTCATCTACTAGTGTACATAATTATAGAGAACACCAAAGTGATAGCCATCTGCTTGTTCTTCTCATTGTTTGTTGAACAAGCTTTCAGTTTGGTGTTTTCGTTTTATCTTACAGGTGTTAGGCTGGCTTGAGGAGAAGTTACCTGCAGAGAAAAATCTTCCCAAGGATTTGGTGGCAGTAGTACCACCTCTTTATTCCTGCCTGGAGGATCGCAGCGGTGATGTGCGGAAGAAGGCACAAGCTGTTGTTCCACTCATGATGCAGCATGTTGGTTGGGATGCCATGAGTAAACAGGCCAACAAACTCAAGGTCAGTTCTTTTTAATAATGTGATATTATGTTATTATTCATAACTTAAGTACACTTGAGATTCTCTGTTGAACCACATGCTTTTTGCCTGTTCCTCATCGTTTTGGTTCACGATCCCTTGACTGCTGGGCTAAGCTTTAATGCACTGAAATTTGAGAAGTGCTGGTTAGCTGTAACAATGTGTAACAGCTAGCCATCTAGTCTCACTTGAGACTAAACATACTTAACATACTCTACAATCATTTTAAAGTATGTGTAGTCCCAAGTGTTACGTATGTTTAGTCAAGTGTGTACATGTACTGTTTGAGCTAATGCCAAAATGCTTGTATTATTTTAAGCCCGCTTCCAAATCCAACGTTATGCCCATGTTAGAGAAGGCAAGAGCATCTGTGCCTGAGCCCACAAAAGCTCCAAGCAAATCTGCTGCTGCCGCTAAACCAGTTGCCAGTAAGCCTCAGGCAGATTCATCTGCAGCTTCAGGGGGGAATACAGCAGCAGCATCAAGCTCATCTTCATCCTCTGGTGGAAATGCCAGCAAGAAGTCAAAGCCTGGCAGCAAGGCAGCAGATACTAAGGCAAGTACAACATAAATGAAAAACTTTGATCTGAATCCTCACTGGATTCCATAGAACAAAGTCATTTAACAATTTCGACAATTATGGAGAATAGCTTATTCTGAATATTATAATGGTGTCATTAATTTTTTACTTGTCCTTTTTGCTGTTATTTCGTAGTGAGAACTCTCCTAATTTTTGTGTTGCTGGAGCAGAGTAACTGTTAATTATTAGAAAAACATTCCAACCAATTTTCGAGTCACCTGAATACAGTTTCAAAAACTTTAAACCTGGAGAGTGAATGCCATAATTAAATGGCGATAACTCAAAACCAATTTTGACGAATTGGTGTTTACATGATACCAACAGTTCATTTTCTCTTACATCAGTCATCAAAGAAGTCGTCAGCGGATGTGGAAAGTGATGGCCCTCCTCTGTTAAAATATAACGGGAAAGATGGCCGATTCAAGGATGAAAAAGATCTCAAGGTAGGGACACTTGTAATTTACGGAAAATTGTGTAATACAAAAGGAGTCTTATTCTGTAGTCATCATCGGTAGAATTCTTGTTAAGGCATCCGCCCATTCTGTGAGCTGGCACAAAGCCACGTGTTTGATTCCCGTCACCTCAGAAGTGTTTCTTGTTACAAACTGAGTGTTTTATTAACCATTCTGGTTTTCAGGTCTTGAAATGGAACTTTACCACCCCAAGAGGTGAATTTGTCGAGCAGCTAAAGGAGCAGATGAGGCCATGCTTTGGAAGAACGCTGCATACGAACTTGTTTCATGCTGATTTTAAATTCCATCTGAAAGGAATCGAAACCATGCTGCAGGTATTTTAAGGAAAGTTTTTCTAGAGTCGCAATCACGCAAGATTGGCAAGATATAAAAATTAATATTACTACCTTGCATTGGCCTTTATTGTGGCGAATATGAAATTTGAGAGGGGAAAAAAACTTGAACCAAAGGTAAGGATCCAGCGTTGAATGTTTCACGTTACTTCAATTCTGGTTTAATTGAAAAGAAAAAAAAAGTAAGGGAGGGAATCAAGCACTCCTGGGTGGAGAGTTCATGAGGGAATTTCTAATCGTTGAGCTGGTCATGGGGTCGTCACGTAAGGAGAGAGGATCGTTGCGTGACAGCCCAATTGACGGCTCCGTGGGTCCAATCAGCAACTGAGTTCATTTGTGTTGTCCTTGCAGTGTGCCACCCCTCCCTCTGATGCACCGTACCAGACAGAGGTGGTGCAGTCATTAGATCTCATTCTCAAGTGGGTGACGTTAAGATTCTTTGACACAAACACCACTGTGCTCATCAAATGTCTGGAGCTGATGGACGCCATCTTTGTCATGTTAGCGCAGGCCGATTATCAGATGTTGGAATTTGAAGCCTCTAGTTTTATCCCTTATCTCGTTCAGAAGGTAAAAGAGTATTGCTGCAGTTATTAATCTTTGAAATTTTAAAATTATACATGGGATTATGTTGGAAATGAATTTTCCTGGAGAAAGCTTGCGTGGTGGTCTCGAGAGGGTGGACTGAGAACGCGCGTCTGGGGCTCTCCGATTTTCTGGTCGCAGTCACGGAGAAAATGTGAGCAAACAGTTTCTTTTCACAGTCTGGTACTGCTGCCTCAAGTTTGGAAATTCCGAAGTCTGCTTCCGTCAGAATCAGATAATGTTATTTTGGCTAGGGTTAGAGTTAGGCTAACCCTAACCCTAACCATTGTGAGAAATTGTCATGTCTGTCTACTTTTTTAATCCAATTTTCTGAATGAAAGAAACTAAAGAACGTTCTGTCATGTTTGAAGGTTGGCGATCCAAAGGATGTGGTGAGAAAAATGATTCGAAATCTGTTTAAACTGTTGACAAAGATCTACCCAGCCAGCAAACTGTTCAGTTACGTAATGGAGGGAATCACGTCTAAGAATTCCAAGACAAGAATGGGTAAGCACCAAAAATGCTGAATACTATAATAATAATAATATAATAATAATAATAATAATAATAATATTATAATAATAATATAATAATAATAATAAGCTAAGTCCATTCTTGACAAATCCTGATGTTGTAAGTTGTTTGTTTTAGAATGCCTTGAAGAACTTGGCTCCTTGATCCAAGTGTTTGGTATGAATGTGTGCCAACCCACTCCTCCAAAGGCTGTAGCTGCCATTGCTGGGCAGATCGGCGACAGAGATAACGGCGTCAGAAATGCTGCTCTCAATGCTGTAGTGGAGGCTTATTATCTTCTTGGCGAAAAGACTTGCTACAAGTACTGTTCACAGGTGAGAAGGGAGCGCGGAAGTCTGCAAATAATCATGGGGCGAATCGCGTAGCACCATCGAGCGCTGCTCGATATGTAGACTTAACAACTTTGCTTTTCCACAGCTCTCTGACAAAGATCTCGCTTATCTAGAAGAACGCATCAAACGATCGGCCAAGAATCGTCCCAACACCGCTCCAAGTGAGAATACAACAGCAAAGGGCAATATGACAGCTCGCGGAGGAAGTGATTCTTCACTCAATGGCGCAAAGAAAAAGGACGACAAAAGACCTGCTAAGGCTCCGATGACAAGGTAGTTCTTGTTATTTCCTTAGTTCCGCT
>BLFK01000391.1:1481593-1494081 GCA_014634185.1 Astreopora myriophthalma | reverse complement strand
GGGGTTGGGGGGGGGGGGGGGGGGGGGGGGGGGGGGTTGGAGACGGCTGGGCATACCAGAGTTGCTTGAAATGTCTAACTCGTGGAATGCATGGGGTTTGCTGTAGGCCCTCAACGGCACCGCCAGCAAGACAAGAGAATGTTCGACGCGAATTTAGTCTTGATATTGACGGCATCGAGGGAGATTATCATCATCATGACGTATCTGTGCCCCAGCTAGAGAGTAATGACGCTTTGGATGACTTGATAAGCGCTCCTGTTCACAAACCTTACACCAAGTAAGTTCACTATATCGTTGGAAATGCTCAATTCCGCATGGACATCTCTTAACCCTTTAACCCGAGAGGTCGCCCAGTGACGATTAAAAGCGTCTTACGTTAGACAGTAAAATCTGTAAGTGGCCCGATCGGGAGTTAAAGGGTTAGAGGCTGGAAATTCTGCCACAGTTCAGTGGAACTATATATATTATATCTCGAACTCGCGGAAAAGTCGAAGAAGTTCATTGTTGGTAAGCCTGTATGTATGTGGTTGGTCTCAAAAGACGTCCGAAAGGACACCTTGTTAATTAAAGAAACTGAGCTCTGTGCACCCCTGATCCGTTTTGATGTTAATTTATGTTGTATTTATCAGAACCCCTACATCTCCTCACATGGGAGTATTCAGCAGGACCAATCCGACAGCCGCTTTCAATTACGTCATCTCTCAGATAGCCAGTGGTGATGTCACGGCTAGTACCCAGGCCTTGGTGCAATTCGAAAGAGTGATTAGAAACAAGAATCACAAAGAAGTCAGTAAACATATTGATCAGGTGAGATAAGCATACAGGGAACGGGATTTTTGCGGGATTTTTTGCTGTGTTCAAAGTGAGAAAGACGTTGTCTGTTGGCTGTCTAATAAATTTTTAATTGAACTTCATCTTGTTACAGTTTCTGAACGCTGCTTCTCTGCAGTTGAATATGATCGTGACCACGCACATTCCAAACGTCGAATCCAATCAGCAGCCCGAAGGCACAGTGCTGCGGTTAATCAATTGCCTTACAGACACTATGCTAGCGGTGTTCTCCAGCGCTCCTTTGGCTCGCTCTGTCTCGCGCAGCTCACTCAAGCAGCTCATGCAGGTGTTGATCACAGTGTTATCGGACGATCGCCTAGCAGCTTTAGAAGATGGTCCTCAGATTCTGAGAGCGATCAATATTCTAATGGTGAAGGTGATTGAGATGTCGGATCAAACGTACGTCTTAGGGTGAGTGCTGCTTTCGATGTAACATGTAGAGTGGTTTGCAAAAAAAAACTTGATCTGGCGAAAGGCGAGAAACAGATTCTCGCCCCCAGCGCCGTCTGGCCCTCAGCCGCTGGAGGCTGGGAACGATACCCTCGCGTCCAGCCTCCGGCGGCTAACGAGGGCCAGGGCTGCTCTGGGGACGAGAACGCGAGAAACGGTAACTGACACAGTTTCTGAGGTGTTTTTATTTTAGGTTCATGAAGGTGATCGATTTAACCGCCATTTTGTTTTACGTCTAGGTCGCTAATCAAACTCCTGCAAGACTGTCTCAAGCTTCTTCAAGAAAGCGCCGGCACTTCACTCAGCTCTCCAAAGTTCCTTGACCTTGTTATGAAGGTTAGTATTCTATCTTGCTTTAATTTTGGGGGGTGGGGTACACTTAACCTCGGCTCTGGATCACACAAGAATCGTCCAAAAAGGGGAGTCAAAACAACCTTAAAGCCTTTAGTTGTATACTAACTTCAACACTACTTTTTCTTAGTGTCTATGGAAAGTTGTTCGTAATCTGCCCAAAACCATCTCAGAGGTGAAAGTGGATCAGATTCTTCTGGACATACACACATTCCTGTTGACTCATCCGCATCAAATGTGGAAAAACCGAGCAGACGACACCCCGCTAAGAACGATTAAAACGGTGCTGTACACGCTAGGAAAAATTAAGAAACAAGAGGTCAGTTCAATGACACCATGACAGTGGCTTAAGCTTCACTCCGTTGTGAAAACAAGTCTCTTTATAAACGGCTTCATAGGGGCCACATCCCTCCCTCCGATTTCGCGTTTCACTTTAAACCTTTGTTTTTGTGCTTAGATCTTAGGGTGCCTTGGATTAATAGACGACCCAGAGAGCAGCGAAGTGGCTGCGTATCTCAGGAAAATCCTGAAGACTGGGAACCGCCGAGGAACTGAAGTGAACGGCAGTGATTCATCTACTCCTCGCAAGTCGACCGGCTCTGTACCAGACCTCTTAATGGGGGTTGATGTGAGTAAAGAAGTGAGAGATGTTGGTCAAAGTATCAAACCTCGAATGACACCATTTTCCACTGTTTTTGTTGTTCTTTTCTCAAAGCAGAGCACAAAAAAAGAAAAGATAAACGATAAGCTGGCTGAGATATTTGGAAAAATTGGCTCTAAAGAAAACACCCGAGAGGTTAGTAAGGACAGGTTGTTGTAGTGGACTTTTCATTGTTGGGAAAACATTTATGGTACCAAGCGCGAGGTGACAGAGAAACTGTGGTCAACTGTGCCAAGAGCGGAAAAACCTGTTGCCAAGCTGTGAAACACTTTCACGATTGTTCTTTGTATTACCATTTTTGTTTGTTTGTTTTTCAGGGCTTAGCTGAATTGTACGACTTCAAACAGAAGTACCCTGATGCAGACATTGATCCCTTTCTCAAGCGAACCTCCGAGTTTTTCCAGAGTTACATTGAGAGAGGCCTAAAAAACATCGACATAGAGAGAAAAGGAAAGAACATAACAGGTACGGAAGTGAGATGTTGCTTTTAAGGAAGAAACAACAGCAACGACCTTTGATTGGTTATTTGTAGGCTGACCATCGCGGGCGCGTCGGTTTTGGGATGTCACGCAAGAGCGTTGCCTGACCGTCCACAAGACGGCTGCAAAGGAGACTAGGATATTAGTATTATCTTTCGTTGACTCAAACGTTAAATTGCGTTTCAGTGAGTGCTCCTAAATCTGGGATTTCAACCGCAGCAGTTAGTCCTACGACGACAGACGAAAACACAGGTAAAACTAGTTATGAACTGTAGCACTATAAAAGCCTGGTTTCCACTCGTGCGATGAGCATAAGCACATGCGTAAGCATAAAAGAATTGTGTGGGAACGGACGTGAAATAAACATAAGCGCTAAAATTAGCAATAGCTTCTATTTCGTCGGCCGTTACTGCACTTGCGCATGGCTCGTTTTCTTCTGCTTGTTTCACGTGTCGGAACGTCGAAGAGATATGCTTGTGCTTATCGCACAAGCGGGAACCAGGCTTAAGTAAGTAGAAATACTGGAGCTTAAAACGTGGGCTGCCAGCTCGTAGGTGGAGATAGCCATGGCTGGCAAATCCTGGAAACGAAGCCAGAGTCCCCGCGCAGCACGGAAGATGGGCACCTTTCACACTACGGAAACAGGGCAAGGAAAGGGAGGTGGTAATAGCTTTATGATCATACAAACATACAACAGAGAGAATGGACCCTTAACCTAAGCGCAGTAAACCTGCCTTCTTAGCAAAAGAGGTGGCAAAGAGCTACGTGGTGTCTGCGAAGAAACCTGCCGGCCTGCAAAGTGATAACATTTGGAGGGATTTGGAAAAGCAAGGAGAATGCCAAACGAACAGGATTACCAACATTTGCTCTGCACTTTCGCCTACAAATTGCTTTTGATATGTTTATGGCCACCAGATGATGCAGATTCATACAGGGACAGATTGAAGGTGCTAAGAATGAGAGCTGGCCTCGATAACAGTGCCAACGCCGACTCGAAGGTAAGAGCATTTGTGCAAATGACTCGGTCAATTGAGCTGGAGGCAAATTAATCGGACAGCTGTTTTCATGTTTATTTTTAGAAGACAGAATCCGGGGTTCGAGGGGTAGTTGAATATGGAGCTGAGCCAGCAAAAGGCGAGCGAACTCTGTCAGCGGAAGACAAGGAACCATCTTACACGAATATTGTGAGTACGCTATTGCAACTGATGTTCATCAGGAATCATCTTATCGCTTAGCTGCCTGGCTTTTCGCGCTAGATTCGGCTTTACACTCTCAGCAGCTCATTGCGTTTTCTTTTACGAGACTTCCTTGATTCATTGCAGGGTGTGTAATTACAAAGCTGGTGCCTACAATTGAGCCTTCTTAAAAAAATATCAAAAGAATTACAGTAAGAAAACTGACAATCTAGAAGGTGCGTGGTAACCGTCAGTATGCCTTCTTTTCGTCTTTTGCAGCCTGCAGTGGTTTCACAGTCGGTGGATTCAACAGATGTTTCCGCTGATCCAGATAGCATATTAGACATCAAGAAAAGACTTGAGCGCATAAAGAACAGTTCAAGAAACTAAGACAGTCGCATAGAGAAAGAGAAAGAGTTTGCGTTACCGCAGTCTAAACGATTTACCCGCCAAGAACACGAAAAGCGTCCAAGAGACAAGTTTATCACAAGGTCTACGTTTAGTTGAGAAGCATTTAACTCTTGGGGTTGGACTGCGTGAGAGGTCGTAAACGTGCCAATGGCGCCTGCGGTGGCCCTAATTTTTGAGCGTAAAGAAACGCGATTCACTTGGGGAAATGGACAAAGCATTGCACAAAAAAACGTACCCCATATTTCTATTAAATACAGTCATGTGAATGTATTTCACGTGCTGGACGTTGCATTAAGCGAAATCTGCAGTAGCTGCAGCACACGTGACAGATGCAAATAACTCACAGGAAGTGTGAAAAACAATGAGATGATGCATTAGTTTTAAGATCACGTGGACAACTATCGGCGTCTGATTGCAGTGAATTCTGGCACTGTGTATTTGAATGAACAACGACTCCTTGATCTGCCACGTACAAAGGCCTTTGCAAGGTGCAGGGGACTACACATTTTGCTACTGATACCATTTGTCTACGACAGAAGCTGTAACCTGTTCCTTAGTTCCTGTTAGTTGCAATTATTCTATTCTCTGGGGAAAGACTAGTTTTCGATATCTGCATGGCTTGCTTGGGCAAATGAGGTCTAATACAGAATGGGCGATCCGCAATATGGCTTCATGGTGCGGTTCTGTTTGCGTGGGATATAACGGAACTGAAGGGAAAAGAAATTCAAATTCTGGAAAGGTTGCCTGGTCGCAATGGGTTGTGATCGGGTTTTCGTTTCTTCGGACATCGTGTTATTCCTTTTGCCCATCGCGCAATGATTTCGTTCTTTGTCACGCAATAAGCGCTCAGTTATGTTTCACATTCACAAAATCGTAAACGTTCTATTTTTGGTATGGCGAGATGAAGTACATGTTGGAGTGAGTTTGGATGGAAAATATGTGTAAAATAAAACCAGTGTTTTGTTAGTATATATCAAATTATAGACACTTAAATAGATGAATCATTAATGAAATGATTATGAAGTGCGGGTTAGAAATGAACTGAAGAATGATCCTCACACTTTCTGGACAATTTAAGCAATTGTCTCTTGTATGCACTTGAAAAATTCAAGTGACTCCAGCGGGATTCGAACCCACGACCTCTGCGATGCCGGTGCAGTGTTCTTACCAACTGAGCTATGAAGACACACAGTTGAGAGCAGGTCAATTTGTTGGGCTCATGCGTGTTTTCCCGTGAAAGAAATGATGAATGAAATGATTATGAAGTGCGGGTTAGAAATGAACTGAAGAATGATCCTCACACTTTCTGGACAATTTAAGCAATTGTCTTGCAATTGTCTTGCTTAAATTGTCCAGAAAGTGTGAGTATCATTCTTCAGTTCATGAATCATTAAGTTGTAATGCGGATTGTATCACATGCCACACACCCATGAAACATCCAAAGACAGGATTACCCTTTACCCTCTGGGTGGTCGACTGCATTCTCGTCGCCAGAGGCTGCGATTCTTTCGGTCAGCACCAAGAATATCGACCTCTGGCAGAGGTTGGCACTCCTGGGTTGGCAGAGGTCGTTATTCTTGGTGCTGACCGAAAGAATCGCGGCCTCTGGGGACGAGAATGGGTCGACTGCGAATCGAAACGGAACATGTGCGTGTTACATGAACACGTGACCTTTCAATTAAATGCTAGAACAATGTTACTGTGATTTGGTGGTATCGAAATTATAGGATTTATGTGGGGAGGGAATCTTTTCGATTTGAAAGTAAAAATCTTGGCTACTTTTGAGTGAAAATTGCGCACCTTAACATTTTGATGTGCCCGTGTTTATTACTGGTATGGAGTCGATGCACTGTTAAATTCTTTAAGATCTCACTAGTTTGCTACTATTCCAGTCACCTCGACATTAGCGCTTACTGGGCTTTATAATTTTAAGCGTGAACGGATATCAATAATGATTATTTGGTACGGGAAAACCGGGTGGACTTTCTATTATGTTTTCACCGGAAAGAATTACCCCCCCTCCCTATTCAACTTTACTTGACCCCAACAAAGGTTGACTTCCCCTTGTCACTTCCCTAGTATGCCAATCTTTTTGGATTGCTTTCTCTTGAATCCTCCTCCACCGATTAAGGTTGTGTTCACACTCGGTTACTACTAATAGGCCATTTGCATGATGGCGTCATTGTACTACAAAGACCAGAATGCTTTGTAAAAATGCTTTCTTATGCAGAATTTTTTACTCTTCAGGGAATAACGAGACAACTAGTAAAATTTACCTCACAATAGAAGCTTCTCAATGCATTCTGGTCTTGGTAGTAAAATGACGCCATCATGCAAATGGCTTATTGTAAACAATGACTGTTTTTTCAAGTACCCACGCCAGAATTCAGGCGCGAGACAGTTTTACCCATAGTCCACTGTTTCATGTACTTTATTACAATTTCGGTATCTAATAGACCGAATTCATAAATGCCGGCTGGTAAATTACTCTTTTCTCTTTATGATTTCCTCACTAGCCTCGTTTTAAAGGAAAAATTGTTTTCAATTTCTTACATGCTAACGAGGCTAGTGAAGATAATTAGCATCAAGAGAAAAGAATAATTTATTAGCTGCCATTTATGAATTCAGTCTATTTTGGACACAGCACCATTTTTGTACCCGGTGCCTGGCATAGACACTTGTGCTCAGGTAACTGAAGAGTTTGCATAGCTTAACAAAAAGCATACGTTATACCCTCAATATAATTAACACTCGCAGTGCTTACGGTGTTGTGTTCGGGCTAACTTGACTTTATCGGTAAATCCCAGTTTTCAACAAAAGGATATTCCAAGGGTGCAAATAACATTTCTAATCCGAGTGTCTGATCTCCTCAGAGTTGTCGCTTTTTTCGTGTGTTTTTCACAACGTGTTCGTGCAAAGAAGAAGAATGGAATGCCGGATCATGTATCTATATCGACCGATATATCGGTTGAGGCCCCCCATAAGATACATGATCCGGAATGCCTACACAAGTACATAGGTGTGATTTTCATCTTATTAGTGTAATGTTTTTACACAATGACAAAAAGCCAGATGCCGGTTGACAGCTGAAAACGATATCTATGCTCTCTTCAGCTGATGTATGTCTTTTGCAATTCTGTTAAACTAGCCAACTCTGAAATCATTCCAGTTATATGTACCATTATTGATTCTTTCCTGAAATCTACGATACTCCAAATTTAATTAAAATGGTAAATGATCAGGACTGCTGAAATCCTGTTACTCCTTTAAGTGGAACAAATACAGTAAAAATGTTGAGTTGTTTGTTTGTTTGTTTGTATCACTGAACGTCTGACAGCAATAAGAGGTGTGTTGTTCAATTCCGTGACATAAAGTGAACGGCCGATGGGGTCCAATTGAAACCTTTTCTGAAAGGCCCGTCAAGGGTATATAAATAAGAGTAGGCTTAAACGCTACATACCGCGAAGACCTGAAAGAGTCCCGAGTTTGTTAGTTTTTTTACCACCAGCGTTTAATGAAAAAACAAAGGAAACGTGTCAGTAGCAAAAATGTTGCATGTCAGTAATTGCTGGCCCTTCATAGTGTCATAGCAATTCCGGATTTGTAAAGATTAAAAACAGCTGAAAGATCCGTATCTTTTTACAGAAAATATTGTAAGAAAAGCAACTTGATACAGTTTCCCGGTGATGGCGGGACTCGTTTCAATTCTCGAAAGTCCCGAAAAGTTAACGGGTCCGAAAAGGAATTTGTAAAACAGTGACTGATCCGCTTATTCTGAAAATCTGGTCTCTTAACATGCTTTCAAGATAGGAGAGAGCAAACCAATAGTAAATTTTCACGGCTTAAAACGCCTCCCTTTTCAAGATACAAAGGGAATTACGCCGGAAAGGTCCCGGGGCTTTCGAGAAACGGGGCAAAGGACTCTTATTTCCAGACTAGGGGGCCTAGAGACCGCTAACCACCAAAAGTGCAAGCCATCACAGATCGGCCGTCTCCACTTACAATCAAATTGCAGGCTGACGGAATACAGTCAATACTAAAGCTTGATTGAGATTTGTCGTAAAAGGTTTGGACAACAACCAAAAACCGAGAAGTCCGATTGACGTCAGCCGGTTGAACGATGGGTGGTTTGGCCTTATCGCCCTTTGACGGATTATCTGCCATCTTTTCTCCGCAAAGTCAATAAACACGATAGCTTTATAAGAGAAGTAATTTAACTCCTAAAGGTACAAAAATGTAGTACTGGGGAAAGGGGTGTTTCCCGTCTAACCCATCCCTTACAACCCAACCACGTACCAACTGTTTTTGGTTTCTTGGGACTAAAAACCGACCAAAACTCACTGCATATATCTTGACCGGGATTTCTCGTCTTATATTTGTTTTGTCCTTTCAGATTAGGGTCTTATTTTTGCGGCGTGTTAAAACATTGGGGCAACTTTACACTATAAATTTTCTATACCCCCCTCTTTACTTCAACGCTGAGTCATCCCTTTCCGGTTCCTGTATTGATGCTGTTCACGTGCTCAACTGTCAGCGGCTCTTAACAACTGTTGCGTGCTCGAGAGCTTTCAGCAGATATCAAACGAGGAAGGGATGGCTTCTTCAGCAAGTGAAGCGTAAAGCTGACAGTGGCCTTGGATTCGAAGGATCGAGGCCTAAGAGAGTTATGAATCACTCGGAAGATCCTAATTTACATTGCACATCAGGTATGTGAGGCAAAATGTTGAAGTTAGAGACCAGTTGAAACGCTACTGTTACACGCAACCTGCGAACGCGGGCCGTCACCCTCACAACGTTTCAGGGGTCGCTTTCAGTCGGCTACCCTTTTTGCTACGATTTACGATTGCAGAACTCCATCACGAAGCTTTGAATTTCCCTTGCTTGGAAGATTATATTTCTTCTGATGTTGCAGGCATTTTTGATGGGTAAGCTGATTAATTTCTTGCGAAATCATTTTACATTTTGTTGTCTTTAACTTACGCATTCACATGCAGTGTAATTAATTCAAACGTCCCAAGAAACCCAACATCTGCATTCATTTGGAGAAAGGTGACTAGTTCGACTGGTACGGACTTCTCTGCCATTTTGACATCAATATCTTTTTGGTGCTCCTTCGTCACCATAAACATTGAGAAGCAATTTCAAAAGTTAACAATTTCAAAAGTTAAGCGTTTAAAAACATGCTGAGCTTCCTGGTTCCTGGTTGCTCTGCTTGTTCTGGTTGCTCACTGTAAATTCCTTCGATGGCGGGAAAAGAGCATTTGAATGGAACCAAAAATCCCTTCGTAAATTTTAAAGAACACTTCAAATGCTTTTTACACTGTACGCAAAGCCATGCGTAACAGGAAAAGGTATAATATTGCACAGTATTGATGTTGAGCTGAATTGAGTCGGAGTGAGTTTATCTTACCTGTTTATTTTGTTTTCCTTGCGAACGCAGACAGTCACGCGTGTTGAAGTGAATCTCGCAATATGGGTTTGTTATGACGGGATGGCTACGAAGCTATCTCTAATCTGGAATATGCTTTGCTCCAGATCGCACAAATATTACGTTAAATGGTTAACCTACAATTAGTCTCAAATTTCGAGCGCTGTGTCAATTCAATTCACGGAAAGTTTCCTCGCCAAGAAACCTACGCGTCTATTGCTGC
This sequence comes from Astreopora myriophthalma, assembly GCA_014634185.1. Classification (NCBI taxonomy): domain Eukaryota; kingdom Metazoa; phylum Cnidaria; class Anthozoa; order Scleractinia; family Acroporidae; genus Astreopora; species Astreopora myriophthalma. The sequence continues at coordinate 1,484,072 of BLFK01000391.1, read as the reverse complement.
CTATTGTCCGTCTCTGAATCAGAGAATCTTTTTTCGTCCTTGAACGGCGCGGCAAGTCGACTGGGCGCTTTGTCTATTAAAGCTATTTGTTTTCCTGTGCCGATTAACGTGCAAGTATATTTTCGTGCTGCGCTCACAAAAGGTCAAGTTAATCTATTTAGAAGTTCGTTCTGTAATCAGCAGACTTAAGCCAGGGGGGGCCTTTAATCATGCTTTAATAAGGACACGCTAAAAAAATCAGCAGTTTATAGCTCTTTGAAGGGTCAAACACATTAGAAAATATCTTATGGATTGTACTTTTTGGGTTTCTTGATTTTAAAAACACGATTTTCACGATCAGAGAGTTGTCTGGAATTAGCAGCTTTTACTTCGTGGTTTGTCAGCTAGACAGTTAAGTTGCGAAACTTTGATGGAAAATGTTTTTCATGAACAGAAGGAGTCATTGACTCACAAGTTTTCAAAATTTCATTTTGCACTCGAACAAAGATGTTTACAAAGATGTATTGTTTTACGCGATTAATGTTAAACCGTAAAGTGCTTTTTTTCATTGTCATTCAAGTTGATAAAGTGTATTCTTTTAAAAACGCATTTTTAGAAGGATTGCAAGTAAATCTGAAGGCTCTCTGAAACAGTTTTCCATGGCTTGAAGGGAGCCACTTGATAATTCATTTGCACACCAGGCACTTGATAAAATTGGCTGGGAAATGCTCGAAGCAAATTTTGACCTCAAGGCGGGATGCTTGAAACAAGATACGGATCGATTAAGAGGGCTCATGTTTATTTATATTACTGTTTTAAAAGGTTTACAGTTTCCAGCAAAACACGAAATATGGAATGACCTAATTGAGATTATGTTTTCAAGTGGTTTTTTTTTCACAGATCTCACTGTTCTTCATTTGCCAAATCTTTCTTCCACCTCCTTGAGTGGTTAATTTTAAGTTGGCCCACCAAATTTGTTTCCTTGAACTATGAACAAAGCCCCAAAATTATAGCAGTGAGTCTGCATGGTTTAGTAAGAATGCCTGACCTTTCAACCTGCAGTAATAAAAACTTTAGATTTTTGAAATGTTTAAGTATCAAGAACAAAGCAAAATAGAAGCTTGCCTGGGCATGTTTGAGAGTCTAGCGGTTTCTGAAAAGTGAGTTCTACTATGAAGAATCATCTTTTATGTCCAAGTAATTGATGTGTTTTGTTTAGTTATGTTCATCAGTTGAAAGCTTATGATAATATTTATTTATTTATTTATTTATTTTCTGCTCTCTTAAGTTAAAATTATTTAGTATGGGATTTCATTTGATTAATTAACTAGTTTTTACAGAAGAAAAGCTTTAGGTTTTGTATGAAAACTGTACCATCATGCAATTAAGGACAGTGCAAATTGTAACAATTTTGATTTCAATCAAACTTTTTTCATTTCCTTTCGACATGCATAATAGAATACTTCAGCTTTTAGATATGCTATCTGCATTTACTCTGTGATTGGTCAATGTTGTTAGTTTAGGATTTTATTTCCTGCGAAGCTCTTGTAACAGTTTTACCACCAGTTTTGTTCTAACTTGTTCTACCTGTTACAAGTTCACTCTGTTTTTGCAAAATATTGGTATAGTTCAGTTAACTGTTCATTAAGCAAGTCAGTGGGCTTTCTCGGTTACACTACTCTATTGAAGCCTTGCCAGTTGTCATAGATAGCAGAACTCCTGCCTCACTTCCAGTGTAGGGCCAGGTTGCTGAGCAAACCATGCTCTATTTTTTTTCAATAACTGATTAATATATTCCAACTCTATAGTTATAGAAAGTTCAAGTTATTTTAGATCTGCTGGTTCTTGACCATGATGGGAGATTTGTAGGCTGCAGTCTTATGCAAATATATTCACCCAAACTTGTTTAACTAAATGTATTTTAAAGGAGTTAACAACAGCAAGCACCTGTGTTGCTAGTGGCCAGTGGTTGGTTTGGAGATGTATGCGAAGTAGCTCTTTACAGCATTCTTGTGGCGTTTGTTATGCCAGGCATGAGGAGTTCTGACCTCCAGCATGCTTCGCCAAGTTTTGGTGTTCCCCATCCCTCCCCCCTTGGTTTTTCTTTTCCATTGATATCTTAGTGTTATGGGTGCCTGCATCCTGAAGATTTGCAACCTGAGGGCTCATGGCTGGGTTGCAGGATTGTGCCAGCCATGAGGGCGTTATTCAATTTAAGGACTGGCTGCCAAAAGTGGAAGCCCCTGGATATCCCAGGCACCCAACCTCCACTAAGTGATGCAGTTGCGGTTCATTCACCTTTGGCCAACCTTAACCTTACTTTACTCCCATACATGACCAGCAATGTAGAATACTTGGTGGCATTTGTCAGGGCTCGAAAAATATTTGAATTCCCCCTTGCCCTTTGGGCAAGTAACTCTCAAATTTTGCTTGCCCGGGGCACTTCCGTGCTTGCCCAAGTTTTCAAACTCATTAATAATTCATGAAACCAAAAATGGAA
>BLFK01000391.1:1442630-1479100 GCA_014634185.1 Astreopora myriophthalma | reverse complement strand
TTAATCCTGGAAAGACATTTGATCGGGGCAGATTTTGATCACGTGCTAGGCAACCACTTCTGAGCTGTGAGCGCGCGTCACGCAATCAACAAAACAACGCTATAAATTGTAATTTTCGTCAAGCTTCATCTAAACACTTGATTACCCTTGCGCCCAAAATTTACCCTTTCTGCTCAAAATCATTATCACAAATTTAGTCGGTGAACGGCTTGCCTGGGCTCTTGCCCGTGGGGCAAGTGAGGAGAGAAAGTTACTTGCCCGAGGGGAAAATCTACTTGTCCCGGACGACCGGACGGGGGTTTTTTCGAGCCCTGATTTGTCATTCTTGTTTCCTTGATTGCGGCAGCTAGTTCCCAGGGTTGTCCACACAATTAGAAGTAGGCGGCAAAATTGGAAAAGTAGCCGGCAAAAGGTTTAATTACGCCGGTTAAGATAACAAGAAATCGAAACCAGTAGCCGGCAAAAACGGCCCAAGTAGCCGGTTAATTCTGCTGGCTGCCGGCCGTTAGGGACAACCCTGAGTTCCTAGTAGCTACTCTGTTAATTTGAAACTGTCTTTTGGTGTTTTGGCATATCACTGCCATGACAGTGCTGTTCTGATCTGATCTCTGTCTATTCCAAGATGGGTTACCTTGCCCAGAGGCTTTTGCAGCCACTCTTTCATGTTTTGATGCAAGCGTCACCTGGGTCTGCCCCATCTTGTTGTGACTTCCACCATACAAGAATAGAGTGAGTTAGTATTTTTGTGGGATGTTCAGACATTGACATCAAGACATGAAAGAGTGATTGCACATGCCTGTGTGGGTGAAGCAAGCAATCTTTCAATGGACAGAGATCAGTTCAGGGTGGCTACATCACAGTGGTAATAGGGACCTTAAGATCTACGACAGCGACGTCAAGGAAAACGTCACTTGAAAATACAACTTTGCACAATTTAAGTCTTTTGTGATTTTTTCCACCTTGTTTAACTCTTGTAATAGTAGCAAAGTATCCTAAAAATAAATTGGTACCAGCGGTTTTAGGGTGAAAACAGAGAACAAAAGATTCTCTGATGCATGCACATGTTGTCGTCACAACCACAAATTTGGTGATTTCATGTCCTCAGTATGCACAGTACGGCAAAAATATGAACTGCAATGCGTGCTGCACAATATATCATTCTTCCTCTTTTAACCAATCATATCATTTTGTGGCATTGTCGTTGATGCCACCGTCGTAGATCGTAAGGTCCCTATTGTTCCAAAACAACAACACACTGTTCCAGATCATTATGTTACAGTTGCTGAAATTTGCTTCATTCGTGTTTTCAGGGCCGTTGATGGAACAGGGCAAATAAACTTTGGATTTGGAGCTGAAGATGTTTCTAATCAGGAGCATTTATTCCCTTTAACTCTAGCAACAAGATATAATGGTATAGTATCCCCAAGATATGGGAATATTGTAAATATTTATTATTCTTAATTTATTATTATTATTATTATTATAAATTACTGGTATTTATTATTCTTTGAAGCATTTGGAGTGATGGATCAATCAAAGAAAACAAACTGTTAAATGAATATACAAGTTAAGAGAACATATTTATTGTCAACAGGAATGCTCCATTTTCCTGCAGATGGACAGGTCACATCTGTGGGACAGTAAGTACATTGGCAGTTGACAATATTAGCTTCTAGAGTTTGCTTCTCTATTTCCTCCTTTTCTTTTCAGTTTACATGTATAGGGCATTATTACAGGGCAGTGCAAAGATATGAATTTTCAAGTAACAAAAACAATGTATTACAAACGAGCACCTTGAGTTAGTAAAATATTGTTTTTACTCACATCCAGGACATCTGGCATATGCGGCACATAACTTTTTTATATTTTACTAGTGAAAATATGAAAAATGTTAGTGTTTTGATTAATCTGGGAGAACACTCAGTGGCATCCATAGAATATCAGGGAATATTTTAACAATAGGGAATGTTGTCTTGTTATGTTCTGGTGCAATCAGAAATAATGAGTCAACCTTCTGTAATCTTGTCTGTAGCCCAGTCGATATTCCTAATATTGAAGGACATCACAGGAGGAAAAATTCACCCCTTACACCACCAGATTCAGACTGTCCTGATTCGCCAGATATAGACCAAGGTGGGTTTTTTTTGCACTCCCTGCAATATTTTACTTATCTCTCCCACTTAGTTGACGCCCCCAACATCTATCGTAAAATGAACCCTGGTTGCTTGATTTGGTCACAATTAACAGACCCAGATGGTAGAGCTATCATTGATGTTTTGTGAAGGTTAACAAATCAGTAGTACAGTCTTCAAGCAGTGCTGTTTATGGATTGTTTTATGCCACAAAATTGTACAATTCAGTTTCTTTTGTTTTCTTGTCTATTTAGTGTTCCTTCCTGCAGCTTGTGTGCATCCGAATGTGTTATCATCATTTCCACATTGTTCAGGCATTCAACTACAACAGAGTGGGGCTATCAATCATGCTTCTGAAGAATTACTTTCTCAGTCTCATAGGTACTGACAGTATAAAGTAAATGGCCTGTGTAAACACAAACTACAGACTCAGTGCACGCTATTACTGTTTTGCTTTTGAAACAGCGACAGTGTTGTTGTCGCTCTTATGTAACAACTTGGTGTGAAGTCTGCATCTAACATTACAGTTGAGTATTCATAGTTCTTGTACCAGTTTTGAATACGAAGGTCAACAACTATGTCCAAGTTTTAAAGAAAAGCGAAGCAGAAATATTAAGTTGGTGTACTTGTTGTTTCTTGTTGTCCAGTAAAAGAAAATGAATACAATTTATTATTTTTTATTCGCAGCAGTGTCTATTCTGAACCCAAACGGAAACGAAAAAGGTCATCAGAGTGCAGTGAAAGTTTAACATCAACTGGTGTGACATCTCTCAGGCTTGGATCCTTAAAATCAGAGTCAGGTACTTGTGTTGTCTTTATCAAGAATGCAGCCATTACTGGGTCATTTTGATTCAAAATATTCCATTTCACTGCATGCTTTGGGATTGCATGTTAATCAGAGGGTGTAGTTTTGTGTCCATGAAAATGTTTTGGTGGAAGAAATATTATAGAGCTTTAAAATGTTCAAAGAAGACTTAAATATGCTATGTATGTAACCACCCAATAATGTGTTAACATGCCATCCAAACTTTCATCCAGGGCAATTATTATTATTATTTTTATTTTATTTTTTTTATTTTTTTTATTTTTACAATTATAAAAGAATATAATTTTTTTATGTTCAAGATATCTTTTGTAAAATGAGTCATCTTAAAAGTTTACGCTGCAACAGCAACTTGTCTAATTAATCCAGCTTGTCTAATTAATCCAGCTTGTCTAATTAATCCAGCTTGTCTAATTAATCCAGCTTGTCTAATTAATCCAGCTTATCTAATTACCGGTAATTCCAGTTCATGCAGGGGTTTAGATAGATAGATAGACAGACAGACAGACAGACAGACAGACAGACAGACAGACAGACAGACAGACAGACAGACAGACAGACAGACAGACAGACAGACAGACAGATAGATAGATAGATAGATAGTGTTTATTTACCACGCTTGCAGCACAAAAGCTGGATTACAGTGGTTTCAGCCTGCATACAATACATATACAACATAAAAATTACAATACATATAAATTATTCACACTAATAGCTAACATGGACATTGGTTCCAAAGTCTCTACGCGTATCTGTAAGTGATAAAGTTCCTTAGACGGTCAGTGTTCACCCTGGGGCGGGACTGGAGAGTACTCCCAGACCGTAGCCCGTAGCAATAGAAGCCAGTTACTAGTGGTTACACCTACTTTGCCTCTCACAGCCAGCTAGTCCATCTTGATTCTCACTAAAAATCCTATCATAAATTGTGAAACTGCCACCTACCATGGCCTGCGATGGACAGCTATTTCAAAAATTACTGAAACCCCTGGTTCATGCTGTTCCTGCCACAGATGATTGCTATTTAGACAGTAGCAGTTTTGAGAGTACAGAGTTTGCTGATCCTCTGTCCGTAGCTGCTACACCCGATCCAGAAAATACCTACCAGTGCTTAAAATGGTCGCCGTTCAAATCTGATGAATACTGCAACATGTATGATGATACCTCTCAATTACTGTAAGTTCCTTACCTATTATTGAACAGCTCAGCTATGTATTAAAATGTAATAGCACTTATTATATGAAAGAGCAAGTTTTGCTGGGAACTAAACCACTCATAGATTCCACCTGCTTCATCCAGGATCCAGTGGTACATTATATGTCACCACTGGACAGGGGTTTTATTAGAAGCCGGGACCCGGGTACTAGCACCCGTTTACACTGAGGACAGCACCTGCCATTGCTCAAAGGAGGCCTCAAGCCAGACTATATATAGGGGTGCTCTCTTACTTTATCACAAGCTCCCTTCTACTTGAAAACTTAATGAAACCCCTGACTGGATCCTGTATTTATTACATTATCACATATCATTGACATACATAATGACATACATTATCTGTATGTCACTCTGGCAAGTGTTATATTGTTCTTTGACATCAGAATTCCCACGTTATCTGAGTTTTTTAAATTTACGATCAAATTGGCAATTTGTCAGATATTTGGCCTCGCTGTAACAAAAAGATCACAGGTTGGCTAAGATATGAATTTTATGCTCTCATTGCACTCGCTTGCGGGACATTGTTCTTGCTATTGGAAGATAACATGCACCTATATCTTTTGTTTAGACCCCCTCCTCAATTCAGAGTGGATGCCGACAAGGGTTTTAACTACTCATTTGCTGATGAGGCATTTGTTTGTCAAAAGAAGAATCATCTTCAGGTGAGATGAGATGTGTTGTCATAAATATGCTAGTTTTAAACTCAAAACACTTCATTTCATTGTCCTTTTAGTGTATTATTGTTGTTGTGAAAATGCCTTGCATATTTGTCAACCAGGCTCACAATATAAAACAGAAATAAATCAGATTTTGTGTGAAGTGACTGTTGATGATTCTGTTCTTCCAGGACTCACACTACAATTTGTTTAACTGTCACAGATCACAGCCTACATGAATCTCCAATCTGAGCAGTGTCCAAAATTTGTTCAAGGAGAGGTTTGTGAACTCTTTTAATTTTGTGTTACTATTATCGTCTATTTTAACTGTATAGCTCTCTTGCATATGGAAGTTAACAACTACATCACAGAATGGATGTTAGGTGCCTGGGATGTCCAAGGGGCTCCACTGGAGGCTGGCCAGCCAGCACCTCGACCGAGTAACACTTCCATGACTGGCAATCCCTGCAACTCAGCCATGAGCCCCCACGCCAGGCATCCAGGCACCCGTCACACTGACAAGCAGTGGAGAAATAGGGAGGGGAGGGGGAAAGCAAGCAAACTGGCGAAAGCAGCGCAAGAAGGCCTGCAAGATCTCCAACACATGCAGCCATGTGACTGAAGAACCACATGAGCAAGTGCCTAGGCCATGCACTGCCGACCTTTACTGCTCTTTGAAGATAACCGTGCTGCCAATCCACACTTCTCTTTGTTGTTAACTTTGTTAAAAAGCATTTAACTGTTCTTAACTTGAACAAAGGACATTCAACAATCACATTGAAAAGTATTATTACTATGAAAACCATGATAATGGATGTGGCAGGTACAAAACACAGGTCACAGGTCATGATGCTACCAACACGGAAACAACCGTAAACATTTATTAAAGCTAACCTTCAGGTTTTTAGACCTATGGTTACCGTTTGTAAAGGGTTTGGGTTGTTTCAATATTGGTAAAACAATGGCCTTTGACCAGTGTTGACTGGCATAATGGATTTTCGTCTTGTAGTGGCACCCTTAGTAGTAGCACCATTTTAGCGCCCTAATATTTATTTATTTTTTTCAAAGCAGGGTGAATTAAGACGTATTGAAAAGTTTTGTTTACACCTTTATGGAGTAAAGGTATCTGTCGATGGTTTAAATGTTCAACTTTTTGTGGGCTTTAAAATTAATGCTAGCATTCTGATTTTAAAAACTTGTATTTTTTTTTCTTACTTTATGTGCTGTTTCTGTCAGATGGAATCTCAAGCTAGTCGGATTGGTGTAGAACAATCTCAAGCCGACAGAAGCAAGCGACATTATGAACCTTTGCAGTGAGTAAAATTCTCTTGTGCCACATAAGAGTGAGAGATTTTATAATCCATCTTTTTTTAAGACGTTATTTCATGTTTTCATTTTATTCCAGATTTCACATTTCTCCTAAATTGCAAGAAAAGATCACTGTTGGAAGACTACATTTTAGGTATTAACTGCAGTTAGCCCAGTCAAACTATTTCTGAGTAGTGGGCAGGATGGCTAGATTACAGGCAGGTACAAAAGTCGGACCGGATCAACTCGGATCAACTCAACTTGGACCAATGTAAAAATGAATAAGTCCTCGATAAATCACCTCAACCCTAACCCTAACCTTAGACTTAACATGGGCAAATCTTACCATTTTGCTAATGAAAACCAGTTTTTAAGTAGATCCAAGTCGAGTGATCCAATCCGTACCTGCCCCTAGATTACTAGGCAAGGGGACTAGTAGAAAGCTACTAGGGACCTCATATCTGTTGTCAAATTAATGAACTTTAGGGTGCTTTCCATTTGACAGAACTGACTGGCCAGACTGGGAATTTCGGTGGGCTAATTGTACAATGCCTTCAAAATAACACACTTCTAGAACATGATTTACACTCCTCTAAAAGAATGTGAGAGATATCGTGCAACTTTTTTTGCAAATTGTCTTCTTTGCAAACTAACCTGTATGGCTGGCCAGTTCTGACAAAAGGAAGGTGCCCCTAGTGTGAAGGGCACACTAAGGCAGGATTTTTTTTGTAGGCAAAAATTTGGCAGGATTTTTTTTGTAGGCAGCTAAATCACCAACTGCCAGCATGTTTTGACTGGGCTACACACCTATCAATGTAGGAATTTTTATGTTGGAGTTTTGAAAGTGGTGTAAACCTGATATATAACTGTTGCCTGTGATCAACAGTTAGATTGCTCTTTTCCCAAAGTTTGAAAGATGAAGTTATCTAGTAGACAGCCCTGGTGAAAATATTTTAAGGATCTTCAAAGATCCTTGAGCATCTTCGTAAGGATCCTCAGAAATATTTCCCAAGGTTTTCAAGGATCCTGCAGAAATCTTGCCAAGACCCTTAAGGATCCTGAAAGATCTCTAAGGATCCTTCAGAAATCTTGCCAAGATCCTTAAGGATCCTGAAAGATCTCTAAGGATCCTTCAGAAATCTTGCCAAGATCCTTAAGGATCCTGAAAGATCTCTAAGGATCCTGCAGAAATCTTGCCAAGATCCTTAAGGATCCTTAAAGATCTCTAAGGATCCTGCAGAAATCTTGCCAAGATCCTTAAGGATCCTGAAAGATCTCTAAGGATCCTGCAGAAATCTTGCCAAGATCCTTAAGGATCCTGAAAGATCTCTAAGGATCCTCAGAAATCTTGCCAAGATCCTTAATCACCCTGAAAGATCTCTAAGGATCCTCAGAAATCTTGAGAGGATCTTTGCTAAGGTCCTTGTGCATGTACTTGTTTTCGCAAGGATCTTTCCATGTATTTTAGCAACTGAAGATCTTTGAAGATCCTTCAATGGTCCTTCTAAGATCATTATCCTTAAGGATCTTTAGCAGGTCTTTGAAGGTCTTAAAGGGTCCTCAAAGATCCTGAGGTTTTTCACCAGGGAGGCAAGGTAATGGTACATGAATCTCTCTTGCAGTGAAACAACAGCTAACAATATGAGAAAGAAAGGAAAACCAAACCCTGATCAAAGGTAATCTTGGCAGATCTGGAATAATTGATACATTTATTTTGGAAGCATTGGGTTTGGGGTTTATTAAAATTTGAGCAGTGACGATATGTTGTTGTGTACACTTGTAGATATTTCTTGCTTGTTGTTGCGGTTTATGCTCATACAAAGACCAAGGAATTTTTGGTTTCCGCTAATGTGTCAGAAAGGATAATCGTTCGGGTGAGTTTGATGAAACTGTTGCCCCTCACAGTTGAAGGGCTTGATGTTTTACGTAAGGAACAAATTTAAAACCTCTGGTGCATGGACTGTGCATTATTTTATAGGCATCCAATCCCGGACAGTTTGAGAATGACATGGAAGTTGTTTGGTCAAGAGGACAAACTACAGACTCTGTTTTTCGAATGGTAGGGACGTTTTGCAATAAACTTTTTTAACTTTTCAAGTTTCAGCCTTCAAACAAGTGACCCTGGTCAAGTTGTGTGTCCAGAGGCTGCCTTAGCGTTTGATTTCTTATTACAGTATTTCTAGTGGTGGATAAGAGTGAGTTTTTTTGTCCTGATTTTAGGGCCGTGTTGGTGTTAATACTGATAAGCCAGAGGAGGCCCTGTCGGTACACGGCAACTTGAAAGTGACAGGACGACTTGTGCACCCATCCGACATAAGAGTCAAAGAGAGCATTGAAGAGGTCAATATGTAGATCAAACAAAATTATAAGTTGAGATAAGAGTTCAGTGTTCGCCAGTACATTTGATCATTGATTGATTGATTGATTGACTGATTGATTGACCAACTGACGGACTGACTGTTGACTGTTTGACAGACTGACTGATGGATTGATATATTGCCTGACTGACTGACTGGTGTCATCCAGGTCGATACAAGAGAACAGCTTCGCAATGTGTCCAAAATGAAGCTCTACAGGTACCGCTATAGACAGGAGTATTTGGAACATGCAGGTTTAACAACTGAAGATTTTGAGGAGGAGGACACCGGTGTGTTGGCACAGGAAATGAAAGAGGTCTTACCAGAAGCTGTGAAGGAGTCGGTGAGTGTGTGAACCACGAGAAGTGCTTTATTTTGCTAGGGGTAGTAAAATGGGTGCAACATGCAAGTGTGAGTGAAAACTGCATCTGAAGAGGCTATTTCTATGCTTGCTCATGTGTTTTGTTTTTCTGTACACCTGTACATACTTGGTAGCCCCACTGATGTGAACTCACTTTGTTAATTTTGGTTTGTTTGCTGCAGGAAGACGTGGTACTTTCAGATGGGAAAACAATAGAACGATTTTTAGTTGTGAACAAGGTGAGAATTGAGTCAAAACAAAGAACAAACGATTATTGGATCTCTGCTTGGAACAATGGCAAAAATGCATAATACAAGTAAATGATGTACAAAAAGTTTGTCGGTAAAAAAAAACAAAAAAACAAAACAAAACAAAGGGACGAATGAATACTGGTAAATTAATTGATGATTGAAACAATGGGTGGACAGATGAATGAATTGATGAAAAAGTGAGAGAATGCTGCTATGACTATGTGTAGGGCTAAATGCCCAGTTATCAGAGTTACACTTTCAAAAATTGTGTTTTCACACTTCAGTTATTTATTATTAAACTCAACTTGACAATAGATGAGCTTGGGAGCTGGTGCCTTAAGGTTGGTGGAGCTGGGAAGTCATCTGTCAGGGAGAAGGAGGTATCCATGGGAACTCTACCACCATCAAAGCCACCGTCACACTGAAACAATCAGTGGATTACTTACCAACCCAATACTTACCAGAAAACTTTTTTGGGGGGAGGGGGGGTGCAGAGAGGGAAGAACTTTGAATATACTAAGCAAAATTGCCATGCAATAGCCAGCCAGCCAGCAAGCAAGTGTAATGTGACCGCAAGGAACTCCCTGAAAACTTGGGGCCGCTGCCAAGCCAGTCCGACGGGTGGCCACTGATCGACGTTGTCTCGATTTTAACCTCCCCTAAATTTCATTTAGCCACATTTAACACGTTTCTTTTGTTTTTGTTTGTTTGTTTTGTTTTTTTTAACACAGGAGAGAATTTTTATGGAAAACGTTGGAGCAGTGAAAGAGCTTTGTAAACTCACTGTAAGTGATAACATGACTTTCTATGAAACTATCCTTCATAGAGTGTGGGAGTTGTAAAGTAAAAGTGTTGGAAATTGTGTTGAGGGCTCACATGCAACACATCTAAGGGCCTATTTACATGGAGATGGAGTAACCCTACTGGAACGGTTAGCCTCTAAGAAGGGTGTTACCCTTCTCTGTTGTGTTTCTTAGTTTTGTTTACATACCAGCTAGGGTCACCCTAGGGCAGAGTTACCATATCAGCTTGCTAGGGTAACTGTCTTTGTAGAGACAACTTTTTTAATGTTGACTTAAGTCATGTGAGTGCTCAACGTAGGGTGACCCTCTTAGGACAGCTATGTTGAGTGGAATGAAATTAGTTCCTCATGTGCCATCTCGAAACTCAACCCGTAGGTTGTCCCAAGCTGTTGACACCTCGCATGCAAGGGAGGGCTATCTTTTATCCCTTCTGTAAAGAGGGTGACTTTCCATGTAAACAGGCCATGAGGGCATAGTGGAGACGTTCTAGTTACTTTATTTGTTTTATGAAGTACATGCGTAACCAACAGACAAATAACGTGGGGAGTGCACTCTGTCACTCGCTTACTCAGTCACTCACTCTTTCACTCTCTCGCTCGCCCAGTTACTCACTCAGTCACTTGATCGGTGGGTTGTTAACCTCTTTGTCTTTGTGCCTCTTTAAGGATAATCTAGAAGTTAGAATCGACGAACTTGAAACAGTGAACCAAAAGCTGCAGAGAAGGCGCTGTGACACAGTGAGCACATTTAGCAGTTTCAGTTTGTCCCGTGCCAGCTCGTTCAGGTTAGTTTAGCAGGAAAATCATTGTTTTATCCCTGTATGTGATGCCATAGGCATTTAACTCTTTGTGTTGTTCAGACTTACAATGTTTTTCAACCTATTTCAGAGCATCAGTAAACACTAAAAAGCAAAATAAAGAACGTCCGAAGAAATGTCATCATCACCATTATTGCCATCATCACCATCATCATCACTGTGATTGCGTAAGTGTATATTTGTGTTTGCTTTAAAGCCCCGGCCAAAGGAGAGCAAGAGTCGATGAGAGTTGAAACTCTCGCTCTCGTTTGGGAAGGAACTCTCATATGCTCTCGTCCACGTGCAAGAGCTCTCATCGAATTTGAACATTCTCAAGTTTTCCATGTGAGTTGGAGAGAGTTTTGTATTGTGTGGCCCAGTGTAAGTGTTTGATTGACAGTTTCAAAGAGTTTCAATTCTCTTCAACTCTCATCGACTTTTGCTCTCGTTTGGCCCAGGTGCAGGGTTTTTTCCTTTTAAAATGAGGCTGTTTTATTGGCCTTGTGTTCTGCGCAGTATACATGTGCTAATTCTGAGTTCTGGTTGGTTGACTGTCTGTCTGTTGTGATTGTTTAAAGTAATTACTTTTGTTTGGGTTTTCTTGCGCTCTGATTGGCTGCTCATGCTATCATCTGGGTGAGATAAGGTCGAAATTTACGTTTAGTTAATTGCTTCTTACGAGATGATTCGTTACCCGTCATACTCTTTAACTGGTTTGAACGTGGGCTGTTGTTGTAATTGAAAACAAATCTCACATTCTCTCTCAACAGAGGCATCATGGTGTTATAATTGACGAGCGAGGCTGGTGCTCGCCAAAGTTCATGCAGTTTGTCATCGTCATTCTTGTGGTTGTCGCAATTCTAAGGTAAGGGTTGTATTTGACCGTCATTCTGCAAGCTTCAATGTGGAAAGAAACACATTGGATCAATTTCTTTCAGTCAGCTCGGTCTGTGTCAAGTGCGCTGTAATCAAGAAACAAAACAAAGGTTTTCAGTCTTGTGAAAAGTGATGGGCCATTTCCGGATTCAATTAAGCCTTATTTTCAAGGCGAGTCTGAGTGCGAAGTCTTTCTTATGAAAATACGTTTTTATTCATATGTAAAGTAAAACTTATTACCATCACAGAACTTTCGCACTTAGACTCGCTTTGAAAGAGAGGCTGATGCGAACTCGGAAATGGTTTATTGGTCATTGCTTTGCATTGCTATGATCCCACCCAAACAGGAGAAAGCCACAACATTTGTCACTTGCTGGTACGCGTTTTCCTGCGCTTCATGGCACCAACCGACAGTGATCTGTCAGAGTAAATACTTGAGGTTTCTTGTACTACATTTGATTGAAAACTTGTCAAAATGGAGGAACTGGTTAATGCAGCAACTGCATGGGTTCAAAGAGTGGGAATGTGTAGTTATGAAGTTATGTTGTAAAATCGCGTGTTCCGCAGAAGAATGTATTTTTTGCTTGCGCATGCGCGCGAGAGCCAGATGGCTCAAGGTATGAATAAAGTCGGCCATGTTTGTTTTATCTCTGTGTGGAGATCGTATATTCGCTCAAGTCTAAGCTGCTGAGGAGCATCCCGAACATCACGGGTAAAATTGACTTTTTTTTTTTTACTGTTTCAATAGCATTGCAGCAATGGCAACCCTATTGCTTTTATATATGAAGGACACTAATTCCTCACAAAAGGACCATGTGACCAATCAACTACTTAAGGACACCACTATTTCTACTGATGGCTTAAGTGGGTCCAACACAACTCTGGAATCTTTGCCCACAAATATGACTGCCTTGGAGCCACAAAAGAGTGCCTCATCTTTTTGGAGCTCCTCTGGTTTCATTTCGACTACAAAACCGAGTGGGACACCACGTGGCAGTGTCGAGAATTCGACTGTAGAATCTGTCAGTCCTTTCTCGTCGAGGCCAATGCATCGTTCAAAAACGAAAGGTAACTTTTATATCGTTATTTATAAGAATTATGGACCGGACTCAATAGATATGATAATGTTTGGTAACGACATGTCTAGATAATTTGCGCAAAGTACAAGTTCAGTCATTTTATCCACAGGGGCTTACTTTAAAGGGGTGTGGTAGATTGGTTTTTATTGTAGTTAGATCGGAGTTTCTGATGCCTTGTGTTCGCTGCGAATTCCTCAGCATCCTCAAGCAGGGCGATTGAATCTGGCTCAAAATCTGAGAGTACAAAAACGGCCCTCATTCCTGGACAGTGTTGCAGTCACGGCACATCCACAGAATACCCGCCTACTGTGCTTCAAGGGAAAGAGGTGTATTCCGCGGATAACTCGAAATCACCTGGTAAGTTTACTTTTTGCTTGACAGGCGGCGTACTTTGCAGAGATCAAAGTCTGCCGACGTAAACACAAATCAGCCAGTAGAGCTGAAACAAGCGCTAACGCAGATGCAAGCCCAAAGCCAAACAGAGATAATTACGCGTGCGCTACAAATGCGCGATTTAGTCTACTAATCAATCCACATAGAATCGTGGCTCACACGCAGATATGAGAGTACCTTTTGACTGGCACTTTGCTGCTTCTTGTTGTTAATCTCGTCACACTTTATTCAACTGTATTTAACTGCAGACTTTTCAGCTCTTTACATGCCATGCAAGTCTTATTTCCGTTGCCGTTGATATTACTGGTAACTTGTTGTAGACGTGAAACGTCCTTCTAATTCCTGTTTTTCTTTTAGCCTTATCTGACAGCCAATCAGGAAATACTGAGCTTCGCATCTTGGAGAATAACTATGTAATCACTTGCACCAACTGCAGGTAACAAAGTGGAAATCACGTGCCAATGGAGCAAATAGAATTGTCTTGTTATTGCTGGAGCGTGTCTGCTTGCGTTGTAATTTAAAACTTTTGTTCTTTTTTAGCTCTGAAAACTCATCACATTACATTCCATTCAGTCCTGACTTGCCATTTGAACCCATTACACTTGAAATCAAGTAAGAATTACAGTTGTTTGTCAAAAGACATGGTTATCCTTCTCTCCGAAGTCACAAAGTTCTCTTGTCAAGGTTCGAATGAATAATGTCCTTACTGATACATGCCTTGTATACTTGACAGTTCCACGTCCAGATCTTTGATGCTGCTTTGTTATAACAATCCTAAGCATGAATGTCCAGAGCAGACGACGCAGCCACCGTATGATACTTGGCGGAATCAGGTGAATATAATCCCTTTTTGTCCATTTTCTCAAGGCTTTGCTGGTATATTTGCCCAGTGCGGCATTAGTTTTAGACTTTGCAAAACTCTCAAACTTCAGGGTTGGGGAGACTTGAAAACATACACATAATGAGATAGCATATTGATTTGTCAGTGGCAATTTCAGAGGGGAGAGGGAGAGGTCTGACCTAAACAGGACACTTTGATTGTGTGACCTCAGGTGACAGTAACTAACAGCGACTGGATCATTCATAATCCTGCAAGTATAAGGGATTTCCGTTTTCTGTAAGACATAACCACAAATCTAAAATGTGCCTTATTTACTTCCGCTCGCCCCAGGATACCTGGAAGATGTGTCATAGATGGCAGCTTCCTGTGGCATACTATTATCAGAGCACGTATCATTTCCGGTTGGTTGTTTCACAAAGCACAAGGAATGTCACGTGTGACACCAAGCCGGAGTTCAGCGGTCCGACAATTCGAGACTTCTATTTTCACTTCATACGCAACTGCAAGAATTGATGGGTACTGTTATTTTAAAATGTAGGGTACACCAAAGAGCGTACTCCTTTGGGGACATTTCCGGTTTAGGATAAAGAGAGTGGGCTCGATGATGCGACCAGACGAATCATCCGTCTGGGGGAAAAATGCGTCTAGTATTAATACAGGAGACCAATGATCCGTCTTGGACGAACTTGGGCAAACATTTACACTTCGTCTAATAATTCTCCAGTGTGTAAATACGGTCAAAGAGACGGATCATCCGTCCTCAAGAATTATCCACGGAAGTTCGTCTGTCCACCGTGATAGTTCGTCTGGACGGATGATGCGTCGGCTTGCCCGTATTTATATACAGACGAATCATCCGAAGAACTACCCTTCTTTACCCAAGTTGGTCCCAGACGGATCATCCTTCTCTAGTATAAATCCAGCCGTAATGAGTAGAGTAAGGTTTTCCAAGTGAATCTATATTGTGAGTAGGTTCCTAAAGAGCACAGTCAACAAATATTCCGAGTATTGTTATTCCAGAAGAGTCCCGAAGGATCGCGCTCAGGGAGAGCCGTCTGGCAGGCTTTGTAAGACGAATAAAGCAGTGTAAGTTTGTTTGTGTGTGTTTGCCACGATATTGTGGCTTATTAAGGCACCTGCCCTCGACATCTTTTCAGGGATAAGAATATATTATATGTAGACATATGTATATATATTTTATTTTTATTCTAAGGGCCTGTTTATATGGAGTTCGGGGGGGGGATCAGGTAGGTGGGGTACCCTTCTCTCCGTATAATCTCATTTTAACGATCGTGTTTACACAATATAAAGGTTTTTGTGCGGCCACACCTCTTTTAGACGTTTCACCGTGTGTCCCGATCTGTCGTCGCGCAATTTCCAGGTTATCTTTCTTAGCATCTGTACGGCAAAGCCTAGGGCAATGTCATTTATTTTGAAAACAATATACTTTTGTATTTTGAGAACGTTTCAGCTCCTTTATCTTCTTGCCCTCTTTGCCAGTGTGTATCTTCAGTACTTTTGGTCAAGCGTTAGTTTGAGGTTTGTTTAACTGTATAATGATTGGAGACTAGGTAGGTATGAATATTCTGTGGATTGGGAAATTAAGGTGGAAGCTGAAACGAGTCATAAAATGTGGATTTCACGTAGGAAAAAAATATTAGTTTTAGCATACGTACGACAATATAATACCATAAAATTTTTCTGCAGGGAATGAAATGGAAGCAGTTTTGAGATTTACTTGAAATAAGCCTTGTTATAAGGAAGGAAAACAGTCACTTTTCTTATTGTTAATGATTGACACACAATTTTCAAAATGGTCTGAAGGCTTGCATTGGTATTCCCAGTTTCCACGCTCTGACTTAAGGAGAGAAGTCTGGAAAAAATATGGTGTATTTTTAGTATTTTATAATTACATTTGTATGAATTGGAACTAATCTAATTTGAGAGTTTGTAAATTTAATTCCACAATTATCTGTAATAACGTAAATGGAATTTATGAATTTTGAACACTTGTACAGAAATTTGAAATAAATTACGATGTATGTATTTGTTTTTTAACGGTTCCATGATGTTTCTGTTGTTTGGTAATAACTCACTGCAGTTGAGCACTGAACCAATTCCATCGTTTTAATTTCTATGCATTCCTGGACAATTACACGCGACAGACACACATTCCGGTGAAAAAGTGAGTGCGCCTCAACGTTTGGATCAAGAAAGCCTCAATATAGATTAAGCCTCGTGTGTGTGGCCAATGGCTAACAACAAACAACAGGCGCTGCTCATAAAACCACGATTGTCTTATTCTGGCTTGTATAGGCGCGAATATGCTGCTTATTGTAGTAAGCTTTGCTTATATTATAGATCGTTTTCACATGACGTCGTGGCGGCCATATTGGTGTAGCTAAGAAAAGAAACGGCGGCCATTTTGGTGTCCCAGAACAATCCTCGGGGTTTTGAACGCCATTTTTATCCAAATATTTCCTTTTGTTTTAGTAAATCAACATGGCCGCTGGTCACGAGTGAGTGAAAACCATCTATTGCCTTATCGTTGTAACACCATTTAGTTCATTCCTTTATCTGTCACCTCAGATGATCATTAGTGCTCTTGTCTAAAATTTCTCGTTCATAGGCGTCCTTTGTAATAGTAGGTCGTTTTCGTACTTGTTAGTATTTTAATTTGCATATTGCTATGTATATTGGTTATTTTTTAATACTAGTTTGTTGGTAGTTTCGGGTCAGTTACATTTGCAATTTAAGTTAGTAAGACAAAGTTTAGTCAAGTTGAGCCGTTCGCCAAGTTCTCAATCCTATGGTCACATTCGTCTTGTAAGTATTCGTGGTTTTCCTTCCGTCATTTTCTTTACTTATCCTATTTTCGCTTAGTCGGTGTATTCAACTCTGTAATTTATCCGTTTTCAGTGACCGTACCCGTACCCATTTGTCCATTGACCTTGTTTTCATAAGGGACGTGTTACTCGCGTTTGTGACGACGACATGGCTTATTTCGTTCTTTGTTACTAGTACTGGCCCGATAGCTGTGGCTAGCAGGAAAGGGGTAAGCTAAATCAAATAATTTTCATTGATTTTTAGCAAACAGCAAATTTCAGTCTGTCGTTTGCCGCAAACGCGATGATCAAAATCAACCGAATATGTTTTTGCAGTAGAATAATAGGAATACATTTGTCTTTCCCATCAGCGTTTTTCCCTTCAGTATGGACAATCCTGAAAAAAAGGCGTGGGACACTGACGCGGTAGGTGCCTTTTGCTTGCGTTAATAAAGGTTCCCCCAAGATAGGAAAAGTTTTTAAAAACATGTAATAATTTATCAGCGTCCTTGTTGAGCGGCGGACCATCGAAGTAGCATATATGTATTTGAAATTGTTGCGGTAATTAGCAACACTGGAGCGGTTTTCAGTTAATGTCGAAAGAAACTACGCCATTGAGTTGGTTTTGGCTTGCCATATGATCGGATGAAAAAAAACTTGCGCAACTTTTCAACCAATCAGATTCAAAATTAAAACCCAATTGCGACAAACTGCGACTTGCCTTGACTTGATCTTGTTTTCCCGCCCTTTTCGCCGGCTGCGTTTCCTTTCTTTACGTTCTGATTGGCTAGTAAAACCAAGTCGTGAATTACGTCGGCTTGTGATTGGCTGACAGTGTATTTCCTTCAGATGCTGATTGGCTTTTTAATCACTTTGCTTTAGGTTTTACGACACTCGGATGAAAACCGTTTCTGAAAATGTTCCTGAAAACGAAAAGCAGAGTCATTTTAAGGTTACAAAAAATATATTTTTTGTTCTTGGCACGGTGAATCGCGCGAAAAAAAGCTGCTCTCAAATAAGTTTTAGAAGGAAAATAGCGAGGGAAACGAAGGAAAATAGCCAGCGAACAACACGTGTTTGTCCTGTGTTGATATTTAAATACAAACACGCATAAAATTCTTCTGACCTTTTCGTCGTTTCCTTGCTTTATATGGCATCGAAAGGATGAGAATGACTTTGTGTATCCCTGGGAATGCTCTCTATGTCTTTTTCTGGCTAAATTAGACCTCCAAAACCTTTTCCCGGGGGATTTTAAGTTTCGTCGACCGGAAACTACTGGCGCCCGAGCACGAGCATTCAAAGGATATGACCGGAAGTGACTGTCACGTAGGCCTCTATTAACCGACCATTAAAAGTTGGCTCCTGATTGGCCAATTATAGAGACTTCCGTTATGTGAGTTGACGGCAACCGGTAGTAACGCAAATTTTCTACGACCATTTCCACTATCGGTATAAATGTACCGATAGATCGCCGCGCGTGACAAGAAAGAGGATATTAACAGTAGGAAATATAGCCAGTTCATTAAAACGTCCTAATTGTTTCAAGTTCAAGATGTTGCCTGATAACCTGCGAATTCAGTATTATTGTCAATCCGTTTTTATTTCTGATCGATCGACCTTGACGCCGGATAAAAGCAATTTATCAGTGATATATTAGAGTCAGGAGTAAAAGTGCGTTTCGTGTTTTCCGCATCAGGATTACTGATAGCAAAAAACACTTCAATCAAGGGTTCGAAGTCCTCATTGCAGAAAGCGTTTCGGGACAAAATTAATTACGGTATTTGTCAAATAATTCAGTGTCGTGTGGTTTTACCTCTTCCAGTTGTATCTTTCAAGCATGCCCTTCTGCTTGGCTGAGTAGATCTCCAGCTGGCTGCTTTGTTTTTGTTGTTGTTGTTTTTTTTTTCGAAAAAAAGAAACAACGGCGAACACTTTAAACAATTCATTTCTTTACCGTGTTTCCTTTACGCCAACGAACTACCGCGAATCTTAAAATAATAAAAAAAGAATAGAATTGTACGAAAGAGAACTTTGTCAATTTCAGTGCACTTTGCATGATAAACACAAATCGCACGCGATATTGAGATAAATTGTTTTTTATTCATATTGCTGTCACCTGAGTCCGGCGTACGCTAAAGCCAAGCGAAAACGAGAAAGAAGCACGAAAAACAGCTGACAGTCATTTTTTTTGTTGATGGACTTAAGAAGAACAAAATTGAAAGCAGGACTTGACAGCGCCCAAGAGTTGGTAGGGAAATCGTGTGATCAATCAAAATATGATCACGCGATCGATTGACGCTGCGTAAGTAATATTACTGCTCGTGATGAACGTTCTACATCTGGTCTACAAAGTGATGTTCAATGGGGATATGTCGTCATTCACGACAATCAAACAATGTCATTGATCTTGACGCCTGAACTACTTTTCTAAATGATGCTATTAGATCTCAAAATAAGACCAAAGGAAGGATATTGTATGCAGATCAATACGTTAACCCTTTCGCATGAAAAAGCTAGAGCTCTGATCTCGATTAATCAGTTCAGTCAGGAGGTCTTCATTTTCAGAGCTCGACCCTCAGTTGTTTCACAGTAGCGCTGCTTCGATTAGCGTTACGTGAAGTTGATTTATTTCACGGAATCAAAGCTTTATGCTGTCGGTCTTCAACTCGATTTGGCCAGTACCGATTGGGTTTCTCTTGGCCCTTCTAGTCATTATGGCATTCTTTTTTCGGAAAAGGCTCTTCGGTTGCTTGAAAGGAAAACATAGCAGCGTGGAATCTGGAACATACAGACAAAACGGAGAATTAAATGCAGGACTTGATCCACCAAATAACACGGATTCAGGAATCAGACTGGAGTCTACATCTGCTCCAGGAGTTTTTTTTGGACAACAATCTGACAGAGAAATCACTCCATCCTCCCTAATTTTACCAAACCATCCACGCGACATTAGCATTATTTCTTCTCCCATAAACCCAACATTAAGATGTGGTAATCAAAGTGAAAGAAATGACCTTGAACCATTTGACGTCCACGAGGCTCCACCACCTTCGTACAGCTCGCTGTTTTATTGTCCACCACCGAAATACGAAGATGTGGTTGTCATAGCGCAATAGCCTTGACGCCAGTCAAGACTCAGATCTCTCTTGAAACTGACATCTGCATGCATGATACTACTGTTTGCTCAGTCACAATCACTGATTTTTTATTTTAAGCGATGATCAGTTTAGAAGAAATCTATAGACGGCCGGGAATCCATAAACATGCAACAGGTTCGTTAAGCGAAGATTAAATGTATATATTTAATTTGTGTCTGTGTACAGATCATATATTCATAGCAAAATAGTAAGAGAAGTATCTACGAATGTTCAGTAGTGTAATTTTGTGATCAAGGTTTATATTTCATGTAACGGAGCAACACTCGTCGTCAATAATATGAAGCTGTCTCATGATTGTGCCCTGACTACATGAGAAAGAACTGAAAAAAGTATATTAAAAGAGCTCATATCGGAACATAAGCAATCATCAGGTCATCATGACAAGACTATTAAATGTTATATTTAGAAATCATAAAACGTCATCATTCTTTGTTGCAAACAGTATGCCGGTTAATATCGTGTGTTCCGTTGGTTCCCATGACAATATCTAACAGAAATTCCGCGGAGCAAAACACCTTTTCCGATTTTCAATTCATCTTTAAAACTCGACACAACTCTTTAGAAATCGTCAACAATCGTCACAAAGAGCAAGTTCAAAAGTCTCTCATTTATCCCAAACTTAAAGGTTCTCAACCACGCGAAGCTACATCAATACGGGTGCATATAATTTACATGATCTTTGTTGGAGCAAAAAGTTTCAAAGATTTTAAGCGGCTGCATGTCCTTGACTTAGCTCATTCCAATGCTTGCTATTAATAAGTTAAAAAAACACATATGGAACAGAAAACAATGGGCGTTGTTGTTGTTGTAAATTAACCTCTATATAAATAATCGTTTCAACGCGTCAACTTGCGCATTGACGCTATTATAATGCAGTGCGATCCCATTCTAGATATCGGTTGAAGGGGGCAAGCGACATATGAACGGAAGACTGTAACGAAAGTCTGTAGATGTTATAATTTGGATTACGTGACGTCGCCATCGCTAATTAACAGTGACGCTGACAACACAGGCAGCCCAGACTCACAGTATGGCCTGTGCTCAGTTATCGTATCGATTTATTGGGTTTATACGGGAAAAATGAAATAAGGAAAAAATGGATTAATGTCAGCATCTGGGCACAGGCCCACATATAAAAATAACACAAACAATAAATTATGTAAATTGTCTCACTTATATAGTGACTATGTGATATATATGCGTTATTGACCAAGCGTGAGGTCAAGATGGCTGGATATTGGCCAAGTTCTTTTTTTGCGTTTTTATGGACCAAGACGAAGTCGAGGTCCATAAAAAAACGCAAAAAAAGAACGAGGCCAATATCCAGCCATCTTGACCGAAAAAGTTTGGTCAATAAAGGATTTATTATATGGCTTTCGGGGAAATTTTTCGCGCGGGACACGGCGGGTGGTCCCGAGCGGGCAAGATAGCTCCATCTTGCCCGCTCGGGTAGCCAATCACAGCGCACGATTTGGTTCATCTTGCCCGCTCCCGGAGCTAGCCATATAATAAAAGGATTTATAACCCCTTAGCGTAAGGATTTACGGCCCATGAGCGTAAAGATTTATATCCTTACGTCACATAGTCGCTATATAAGTGAGACGATTTACATAAGGGGGTTTTTATTTATTTTTTGTGGTATTTTTATATACGGGCCTACATGCTGACATTGATCCGAAAAAAACCCCGTAATCTTAGCTCACAGCGAAGAAATTAATTCAAATAAACTTACCTTTGCGCTGTATCTTGCGCCGTTGTGTCGGTCTGAGGCGTTCTGGGCTGGTTTTGTGATTCGCTCCTAATAACTTTCATCGTTTAACACTGAATATGTTAATTCTGTCATTTCACTCCGTATATATTACTCTGCTAAGCCTCTACTTAGATTTGCTGAAAGCCCGAATAAAAAATGTCCATGAATTGTAGTATACTACCGCTAAAAGAAGTAATGCTGTAACTTTCCATACCAAGAAGTGGAAAAGATTGTTTTCTGTCTGCTGCGTGTGATCTTGCCCAAATACTTTCGCCAGGCATTCCCTTCGGAATGTACTGAGCAAAATTGTTATAGCGTTTAGTGGTTGTTGTAATATTTTCTTGTTTTCGTATCAATAACCACATAGCGTCGTACTTGTAGTGTAATATAAATAGTGTAACTGGTATTTATGGTATTGTAATGTCTTGTTATGTTTGTATTATAAGCTGCTGTAACATATATTTGATTAAAAAAATCAGTAGTAAATGGATAAATACAAAAATTGATTCAGTTTTCATGTTTTATCAGAATCTGGCAAAAAAAAAAAAAAAGTCAGTCACGTTGAAAGCGGAGAGAACCCGAAACTTCATCCGAAGACAGTGAAAAGAGAAACACGGCTTTTGTTTTAAAATGAAATTTTAATGTCAAGCTCCGAGTAGACCAATAAGTAGAGCACGCTGTATAAACATTGTTATAAATAAATAAATAAAAATAAAACTCGGTACTCTATATTTTTAGTCGCGTAGAATATTTGAGTTTTTCAGTTTTGCATGAACCAGACTTTTTCACACTCATCGTTTGACCGTTAATTGTCAAGATTGTCCGTAATTGATGAAAACTGGACATTTTCCTTTCTGCATGATTCAAATATGCTAGTGAGGTGTGAAACAGTTTTACTACGACTGAACGTCTAACCCAAAAATGCGAGGAACAGGATTCCGAGGTCTGGAGTCAGACTGAGAATCATCATTTATTTTTATATCCCTTGGCTCGATCCAAGTATGGGAACATAAAAACGATTACATAGTACGTGGGACGATATCACGTTCCACGTTTTGACATTCGCATTGAATTCGCCGGATATCAGTTGATGCCTGGATAGTTTTAATTGGTTCGACTGTAGCAGCCAAGAAACTTTTTTGTGACTTTTTGTATGGACAACTTTTCTGTAATTAAACAATCAGTCATGTGATCGCGAAATTCATTAAGGTGAATCACGAATGAATAAATGGGTGACCCAAATTTCAAACCGAAAGTTAAAAACAGAGACAAAAAAAAACTTCTACCCTTTGTTTGAAGTTAATTGTAAGAATGCGTTAGTGTCATAATTCGGACGTCATGCTCTTCCCCAATTTGGCATACATGAAAAATAATTAAAAGACAGTAGTATCACCTGCTGTGTTGGATCAAACCGGCTTCACTCGCTTCAAACAGCTGCATTGCAATACCTATTCAAACACTAACTCTAAAGTTGCTAGGGAAGACGAAAATCTCTCAGGTCTTGAAGTGTCAGCAATTACGCAAAATCAAGGTAAACTGAAAAAGCCTATAAGTACGCCGCATGCTTCAGTCGTCGGCTGTAACAATTTTTATTACTGACTGCATGTTAACAAGCGTTTGAGTTCTTAAGTCGTCCTTCAGCTCTAGCTTCGCGAGGTTTTGCGAGTCACGTATTTCTAGTTCATAACATTAATCTAGTACTGAACTTTGCGCCGGCGCTAATTCGTTGCGTAGTGCGACGGCCTTCGTTTGGTATTACAAATTTTACCCAGGTACATACTGGCGCATCGCACCGAAAGGCAATTAGAACATTATTTTTATTAACTTTTGTGAGAACTAAAATTCAGTGACAAAAGATATTTTTGGTGATAGTTTTTCGACTAGAGCTAAGTTAATTCCACTCTTTTCGTAGGAAAAAGCAACTTCGTTTCTGTTAATGTGATAGTATACAAACAGGAGTAATAACTCGACGGGAGCATTTTAAGGTCAGTTAAGAATTGTGGCAGGAGATTTTTGCATTTCGGCTGACTGAAATATATTAAAATTAAAGTAAGTCTTCAATTTAAATTACAACTGAGAAAATTTTAAAACTTAAGCCTGTCACGTCACGGAGTTGTTGTAATTATATAACCTGTCCCTGTCTACGAGAGAGGTTTTATCAAATTTGTCCATTTCTTCGTTACAACTGTTTCTAGTATAAATAAGAAATTAATTTATCCGGTCACCCATCCTGTGTTATAAGTTTTTGAGTATCCATATTAAATATTTCCTCGCGTTCGAAGGATATTAGCCAAGCAGTAATAAATTCTCAGCTTGCCCGCATAATTTAGTGTAATGACAACGGGAGGCCATGGCCAAAGGCTGAACATAAAAAAAAAATCATTAGAAATTTTTTAAATCCTTATGTGAAATTTTGAGAAACACGCTACGATAATAACTTTTGAATTCATACAATTGTAAATAGAGCTGATAACGCAAGGCTGTGTTTAGGGAAAAGTTATGCCAGCATGGATAAAAGAAGTTTTTTTGCCAGTACTGCGTACTGAATTTCAGACAACGCCGGCACAGAGCCAATCAGATTTCTTCGAGGACATTTATAGCTTGAAGGATACACATCGAAACCAACACAACATCGTTCACCAATAATCGATCAACACGGAGGAAAAGAAACAAATACAGTGAATTACAAACCGTTGTTTAGGGAAACAAAGTAGAGTCGAAAGAGTGGCAAAGGCCGAGCTTAATAAAGCGATCGAGTCCATTGAATTGAGTTATTGTTATCGTCATCATCATCATTACTATTATTTCGATGCTCGTAGCCTATAAATAGGCCAATTGTTTCCATCTGCTTTTCGCTTCCGCACCTTGGGGATATTGCAGAGCTGCCATTTTTGCATCTTAGCACAGGGACATGATTAAAAACAGTTACTGTTTGGTAAACACTTTCGGTATCAAATTTAACGTCAAGCCAGTTGACTTGGCACCAGTTGACTTGGCAACATGTCGATCACTCAATTAAAGCAGAGGATCTCGCTTCACTCTCGCCCAATTATTCCGGCCAGAGAGAACTTTCTGCAATAATGACTCGCTCTCCAGCTGACAAAACAGGCCTTGATGATGATGATTTTTATTTCTTATGGAGCGATCTTTGATTGCATATTTTTCTTCATTAATATATCCTTATCATTTTCTGGTCAAGTTGTTAGAATAATATCTCTGAATATTGAACCAGCATAGCAGTTTTATAAATCCAGAAAAAGTTGAGCCCATATACCAAATAGTTTTGGAGAAATCCTCTTTTCAAAATTCGAAATTTTACAAAGAATGTATGGCCTAGTGACGTTTTTGCCACAATGTTGCAGTTTTTTTGATGACCGATATATTATTGGTAAGCCAGTCTCAAAAGGTACCCAGAAATATGTACCCACTCCACTAGTTTGTTTAACTTAATGCTAATTGACAGACTTGGCGGTTGAGCCGTTGAATTAATCAGTTGGAACGCGTACATGAATTATTATTCCCGTTATGTCGCCTTTAACCGTTTTGCTTCATTGTACTGCACAAATTATAGATTTGCCAAAAAGCATCGAACCATTTTTGAATTTTCTGTGGGAGGTAATTTTAATGTGTTCAAGTGCCAAATTTTATTGTCTTTCAGATATGTTTTGTCACCTATCTCTTCGGCCCTTTGATCTCACCCCGGTATCCATAAAAAGAATGTCCTAATTTTAAGCCTTGTTGACTATGGAAAGTATTAGAAGAAAACGCTTGCGGGGCAGAGGGAAGTCAGGAGTCTATCAGGTTTCGGGGGACACCGACAATCATGATGCCATATCCAGTAATCCAAAGACCCATAAACGACCTTATGACGCTAAAACGCGGTTCAGCGTTAAGTCTAAGAAAAATTCCTACTCGCTTGAGGCCGCAGACGACCAAATGAAGCTTCAAATGATACCTCGAAATACCTCAATAGATCATGAAGCAGTGTTTGAAATGAATGCATCGTCTGATTCTTTTCTGGAGGAAGAAGAAGAAGAAGACGACAATTGGTCGTTGTTGTCGGCCGACGAAACGACGGTAAAACTCCTCTCTAGTCAAAAACGAGGATCACTTGCCTTGGATCAAATCTTGCTGCAAACAGACGCTGATTTCCAAGACAGAAGCGTTCACAAGGCACAGGAAAAGGACGTAGATGATGATGTAGAAGAGATCGTGGCCGATATTAGAAGGAGGCTCAACAGCTCCGGATCCGAAATAGACAATAGTAGCTCTGGTGGCTCATCTGTGGTCTTGGAAACGTCCGAAGTGGAAGAGGTTTCTTCCGATGAAGAATCAGAAATAGAACGAGAAAAAGAAGACTTTGATGTCGACGCTCACGTTAGAAAAATTCTCAAAGGCAGCGACAGTGACAGCGGCAGCGATTCCGATGGAAGCGATAGTGACTCTTCAAACAAAGCCTTCCAAAAGGCTGTTGAGAAAGTCATTAAAAGGATCAAAAAAGAACGATCCGAAGACATTGTTGCTTCCGACGAAGAGTCGGAAAGGTCCGAGAAAGGATCGGAAACGTCCGAAGAAGAATCGGAAACGGAAAGATCCATGAACAGTGAAGCTGATTCTTCTTCAGAAGCCAGCGAAGACGAGAACGATGCCAGTGACAAATCTTCTACAAAAAGTGAGAAAGAGATTGAAAATGAGCGAGTCATCGATCCTGAAATTGCCGAGCTGTTAGCAGAAGGATTGGTTATAGATACAA
Organism: Astreopora myriophthalma; assembly: GCA_014634185.1. Classification (NCBI taxonomy): domain Eukaryota; kingdom Metazoa; phylum Cnidaria; class Anthozoa; order Scleractinia; family Acroporidae; genus Astreopora; species Astreopora myriophthalma. The sequence continues at coordinate 1,452,726 of BLFK01000391.1, read as the reverse complement.
AGAAGGGGAAAAACGACGGAAAGGATTCTCGTATTGTGTATAGATATTATATGAATGACGACGGAAAGATCTGTTCAGCCAAGGAAACAAGAAAAAATGAAGAGCCTTTGAAAAAAGAGACGGCTTCGGAGGAAGCCGAAAAGTTGTCATCAAAGCAAAATCACGAAGATAGTCTGGAACCACTGTTAGACGACGATAAAGTAAAAGATCTGAGATGGCCATTTTCAGCGTTTTATGTGAAGGAATTTGATAACGTTGATGGCATCGGGATTGAAGCATTGCCATCCTACAGGTCGACCGCGGCCTGCGCGTCCCATCCTGGCCGGAAGAAAAATGTTATGCTGGGGCGATTGTGGTGGGTGGAATGGTGGGCGACGGAACTGGATACGAACAGGAAAAACCTGACACCTGATAATCCATTCTCAGCATCATGAACTCTACCACTAGACATCTGATACGGTATACCTCTCATCCAGTCACTTCTTTCTTTCTTGTCGATTTTTCAGCGCACGGTGCAAGGGGTCGTGTAAAACACTTCCCTTGCGGTGCGTGGAATTCGTGCTCTACGCAGAGCCAAGTTGTTTTAGATTGCATTCTATCGGTGTACCTCTGGGAATTTTTGCACGTCTTAAGAACTTCTCAAAGAGCAGGACAGGGCTAATTTTCCTTTCTTGATTAACTGGTAGACTGTGATTTTCCAAGGATTGGCTTTTCCCTATGTTAACGATCCCAGAAGGCAGCCCGTAAAGCATATTTATTCACAGTCTTTTTCCGCAATTGGCCACGTAATTGCAATAGACCTTTTTTCACATACGGCGGCCATCTTGACTTTTCTGATTCGGAGAGAGATATCATGGTATGCCCAGGGGGCAAATGCATACATTTTGTGGGTTTTGTTTAAAAATGATCAAACAGCTTTGATTTTCACTTCCCTTGTTTCACAGTATCACTAATTTGAGACATGCCTGTTGAGCATCCCATAATATGTTTTTTCAGAACAATGGAATTCAAGACGGCAGCCGTATCGGTAAAAAGGTCATTTCGGTGGTTACATATCATGCAATAACCATACGAAAGTAAGTTGACAAAGTAATACTGAATTTTTATAGACCTGCATTTGAAAATATTGGTAAGTTAAGTGTTGGTAAGGTAATTTGCATATTTAAAAAAATTGAATATCTCTAGAACAGAAAGAGAGATTAGAAAATAGTAAACAACATTCTTCTCGTACAGACTACTTCTTTGTGTTTCAAAATGGCTTAGAAAGGAAAGATGCGAATTTCGCTATAGTACCACTTTAAAAGAAACAACATACATTTCCTGATAGATTGGCTGGTGGCTTCAGTTTCACGGCTGTCTTAACAAACGTAACAGAAATTTGGATAATCTGATCATCAGCGTACTTGTATAGATCAACTGAAATCGGCATTCTTGTCCCATTCTCGTTCATTTGTGAATTAGGGAGGATTTATCTAGTGTGGGATGTCTTGGTGACTTACAAGGTTGAGCAATAAGAAAAATCTACTGTAGGCACAATTTTGACACTGAGCGATTGCCAGTTTGCTTTGTAAGCCTTACTTATGGAGCGAGATTTGTCAAAGGCCAGAGAAAAACTATAATACCGATTACGTTCTGTAATCCTATTAAAGGATAGGCCACTCACCGCAAAAGTATTATGGAATCAACTTGAAAAGATTGCTGCAGACCTCGCGAAAGTACTAATCCATTTTACTTTTTCTTTGAATGAAAGAATTGTACTTATTGATTAAAGTTGGATCGATAGAACTAAAACACTGAACTAACTTTTTACTTTAAAACAAACTGTTTTTCGAGAAGGGAATCGCTGTGTTTGTACCTGAAATTGCAAACCGTGAACTAAACGCTTTTCTCAGGCAAATAGTAAACAACTATCGTATCAAGGGCTGAACAATATCCTTGTCAATGATCAAGACAAGGTGACGCCAGGTGATAAGCAAATGGTAAGCTAGCAATATTAATCGGGCTGTTTTCGTTTCCCTAACCTGTCACAAAGCGGATTGGCTGCAAGCAAATAGTGTCAAATATTGAGTGGCATCTTTCCTGGATCTTTTAATATAAAGACTCGACAAGAAGTACTCAAGTGTTTGATTCCGATTAATTCTGCAAAGAATCGTGAAGAGTGTTTTTGCTTTGGTTTGTGGGTTGGGCCATGCCTTTCATCCCTAGCACTTGGTCAGAGCCAGCATATCATTCCGTATTTACCACACCGCTCTTTAATAACAACCTCTAATTTTATTGGATCGAGTTGGGATGCAGCTCTTTCGTGTTTCAGAAGGGAGGTGTTGTTTTTTGTTATGTGTTTTATTGGGTTCCTGAGCCAATTCCAACAGCCGTTGCTGTAGCTGCGTGTCCATAGGACTCTACGCATGAGCAAAACGAAGCGAACCCAGACGAACTTTCATGGACGTTCCCTTATGAATTTACGATTTCATAATTATTGATATTTTCAACCTATTAAAATATTCTTAACTAATATAGTTTGTAGAAGTTACAATTATGCTCTTAACTTGTGTTGGATTTAAGTGCATTTAATTGAAGTGATGTTTTAAAAAGAAAACAGTTGTGAGCGCCAAAGTCATGAAATTGGTTCCAACTCTTGAGTTCTTGAGTGCCAAAGTTTGATCATTTCAGAGAAAGCTAACGTTTTTTAGATGGTGCTTAGAAAGTTCAAGGAAGTAATACGTATTTGTTGTTTCCACAGTTTAACTATTCTAAGGTTTTCTGCCGGTCATACTTTTCGTAAGCCATGACCATGTGGCCATGGCCTATTTGGGGACAATTTCTATGACTGATACATCGGCATGTTACTACTGTACTTATGATATTTATTGCCGTTATGTGCTGTGGCTTTAGATGATTGTTATTGCAGGAAGGTTGGACAATGTCTGTTGATAATTAAGACTTTGTGACGTAAACAAGAGCGACAAGTAGTATGCTGAAAGCTATCTATCCATTTTTTGTCAGATTCGCCTGATTCTGCCTCCTTGTGCAGCAATATCACCATTCCAGCCACGCATCCGGACCCACACCCAAAACGTCTGATAACCGGTTCAAAGATTTCTTCGTGCAGAAAGAGAAGGCTTATTAAGTGCTAAGCGAAGTGACGAAAGGCATCCAGATCTTAATCTTAAAAAAATATCCAACTATTGCTTGTAAGGCCGCAGGACATTCTCAGTTGTGAGTGTTAAAAATTTAAACTACATTCTGTAATTTTATGCAATTTACCGATTAGAATGCGATGGATTCGAATCGCCGGGTTCGTGGGTCTGGACAACAATAAAAACCAATCCTCAGGTAAATAGTCGAAGGATCTCAAAGGCAGCCGCGATTAATGAATCGTGAAATCGAGTGGGCATTGAAAGAGACGTCTTTCATTCTCCTTTTAGGGTCACAAGGTTAATTTCACTTCGATGTCGTTCACCACAAAAGCAATTGTTTCGTTTTTCGAGATAGGAAAACCCTTAGCATCACAATAAAATACCTTGAAAAGATTGACATAAAATTGGCCAGAAATCGTGAACAATCAAAATGCCATTCTTTTTTTAATTGAAGAGTTTTTTCCGGCACTACGCCGTGTATGAAACGAACAGGAATGAGTTACACTTGTGACGTCATTGGAAACCGGAAGCTACTAACCCTCCTTCTTACATAGCCGGGCTAAGTGAATATAAACACTGAGTTGTGGCGAAAAGGGTCAGTTGGTTACAATCAGAGAGAACGCTTTACACAAGGTCTACACCGTACAAACATTGGCGTGTTTCCGTTGGACTCGATGGCGCTCGATGGTGTTCACTGTCTAGGGTTGATGTATTTCGCTTTTGCCTTTGCAAGCGTTCAATCGTGCTCGGAACAAAGGAAACCTTGCCCTAACGGTCAGATATGTGAGAAAGAATGCGATACTATTGTTTCTGATGGCTCAGTGGAAGCCATTGTAGTTATTATGAGTGTGTCGGTAGCATTAATCATAGGATTGGTCATTCTACTGGTTTATGTCTGCTTGAAGCAAGGACCTCTGTTTCGCCACAGCGAAGCCGGCACAAGTGAATCCAGTGCGGTCACATGTGAAAGAACTGCTGTTGAAATTCCAGAATACCTGTTACGTAGGCGGTTTTCATCTTTAAGTTTGACTTCTGGTCCGCCGCCATATTTTAGCCTTTTCAACTTCATTTGTAACGAAAATGGTGACATTTTACACACAGTCATCGGGCCGCAAAACTTGAGAACTGAAAACACGCAGCTTCCCAGCGTTACTGAACAACCACCTGCGTATGGCGCGTTATTTGGACAGTCGCCTCCACCTTATGACGTTGTTATTCAACTTGAGGCGATATCATTGGAACAAGGTGAGAATGGCAGCGACCTACGTTAAAACAAGGCTGTATTGTTTCAAGTCACAAGTTTAACGAAACTGGCTAATTGTAGCTCTTTGCTCATTGGTTCTGAACTAATGTATGCTGAAAAATGCGATCACCATCTGTAATCACCCACGTTTCAGAAATGCAGCCACGGATCCAAGGAAATTACGCGATTTGGTAAAGGTAAAACGTACGTTCAACCTCCACGCCGACTTCCTTTAATTTTTACTGGGAAAAATGCGGACTATTCTGGGGTCAGCATTTTGGCCTATCACATTGAAAGATAATCAAACCGTGTTCTATTTTACACAACAGACTAAGAACGCATTTCATCTTACCCAGTAACAACAAAGAGAGGAGCCCTCTTACTAATTAAGATTGAATGCCGCTATTATGGTGAATGCTTATCCACATTGATCAATTCGAATGAAAGAAAAACAAAAGCTAGAAAAAATATTGACAATATGTGACGTTTTAATGAATTAACGGAGTCAGAAACAGTTATTTCGTAGTTGGAAATGTTTTCAGGATGACGCTGAAAAGAATGTATTCCGCTCGCAGACATTTTTTAAGAGCTACTATAGATATTTTTTTGATAGATATCTTTATACAGTGCGGCCGAAGTGCGCTGTTACCATAAGTACGGGGGAAGACTGTGTCATAATTCCGTATACAATATTCACATTTTGACCGGTTTTTCGTGGAAACGGGTTGTACAAAACAAAAACTAAACATTTGATAAGATTTGCAAATTAGACATTTATCGTCGCGTCACCAAGGTCGTCACTGCGGAAGAGGAGCGTCACGAAAAACTGAAGACCTCAACGAACGGGAAACCGACGAGCCAGGCTCGTAAATTGAGCATCCTGTCCAGTTAGGCACCAAAAACTCGAATTAAGAAATAATTGAGCCAGACGTAAAAGAGCTCAATAATTTTAATTCCCTTCACTTTTCTCGACGAGTTCGAAAATTGATGCATGCTCGAAATTAGAACCCTTACAAAAGGAACATGAAAATTCGTCACTGAATACATCTTTCTCAGTTGATTTTAGGCAAACAGATTGTTTTTTAAAGTTGAAACCATTGTCAAATATTTTAGGTTTGACCGAGTTTCGTAGGACGTGCAGCTGGGACCTTTTCACGGTTAATGACCCCATGTTGGTTGGGGGACAAACACGGCGAAAATTACAGTGAATGTATGCGATTTTGGCCGACTTCGAACCGCTGGAACGTCGCTATGAAAAGGCGGATTTCCAACATTTGCCGCTATTTTCATTAATATTATTGGTATCATTCATCCAACGGAAGATTAGGCCAGTAAAGGAGGTATGACGTCCGTAAATTGGAATTATAAATCTTCTCATGTCGCCTCTAATTTTGCGGCAATTTACATATGTTTGATTACAAGTATTTGTATGAAATCTTCAAAATACCTTTACGGTCGTTGTAGCCTGAATCTTTTCTTTGTACTTCATGAAAATAGTGTCAGTAGAAATGCCTTTTAAAAGACTTTTTCGCTGTCAAAATACTGCGTCCTTAGCGGAGTTGCAGAGGTTCAAAGTCGACAAAACACCCCCTGTGATTTTAGCTGTTTGCACCCTAACCAATATGGCGTCATTATCCATGAAAAGGTCCATTCATAAAACCACCCTCAAGTGTAAAAATTTTATTTTTGTATATAGAGAAGCATCTTGCTTAATTTGTTTATATATGATATTTAATTTATTTCTGTGATATTTATTGTATTCAAATTAAAACCTACTGAGAAAAGAAAGGTGATATGATAACTGGCTAAATTTAGCGTACATGGGGTCGTCAGCATAACAGCTAAATACCATTATTGCTAAAACTTACGGACTACCTCGTAAGCATTAAGGTGTGGGAAAGTCCTCCATGTCGAGTCTGTCGAGTTAACGAGAGAAAGGAACACGGAGTGCTGCTAGAGAGGAAACGCAAGGGAGGGAGGAAGGGTGAAGCGCGTAGTGTTTGTTCAACTGACGCAAGTACCTTGTTTATATAACGCCAATGACGTAATCGCGAAAGGTCATAATTATTCAGTGAGGTGCGAAAGGGAGCCATGTCTTACATGGTCTCGTCCCAGTCCTTCTACACTTTCAGCCTCGATCGCAAGTCAAAATTAAAGGCCTTCAGCTGGGGAGCTTTTTTCGACAGTTTGTATTTGAAAATCTTTTTACTATTAGCGGCTCGCGGATTTGCCTCTCCTCGTTCGCTCTGAGAATTCAAAACAGCTTGAAATTCCCGTTGCGTTAAAGTTATGAATTCCCGTTGCGTTTTGCGAACGAAAACGGCCATTTTGCCTTGTCCGTATTTCCAAATTGCAGGCAATAAAATAACAACACAATGAAAACGACACATCCCAAAGCATTACCATAGACAAGCGACCTTGAAGTCAAGTTGGAGCCACTAAAATAGCACTGGCAATAAACAAAAACACGTCCCAACCGATTTCCATTTGTAGCTGCCATAAGGACAAAACAAAATCTTCAAGGTGGTCTGCCACAGGCATCTCAACTAATAGACCTTATTCACGATAGCTTTGTGTTAGGTCGAGAGATTATAACGGATATTTTATATGTTCCGATGAAATTTTTCATTTTCATCGCATATTTACAACCTTAACAGTGAACTAGAACGATTACACGAATTAGTTTGATGTTTTTGCACACAAACACACAAAATCAAACATGAAGCAGTGAAGAAGTAAAACTATTGAAGGGAAGACAAAGTGAGTAAATTTTGATGATAGGTATTTAACTCCAATGTTTAAGTGTGCTTTTGGCAATGTTACTTTAACATTATGACAAGTCAAGTCGATTTTCCAGAATTTGCCGTTTTTCCTGTGTTTTTCCCCTGGCAGAGCACATGACTGATTTGCATGGCAATTGAAAAACAATCATGCCCGTCATCGTGAATAAGGCCTATTACTGGTAGGTATTCTGACCCCTGGGTACTCCCAAGTACCCCTACTCTTAGGTACTCCTGAATACCCGTACCCTCGGGTACTCCTGAGCGCCCGCCCGTACATTTGATTGCGTGATAAAAATGTTTGTAAGCTCAAAATCGTGACTGAGGACAGCCGGGTAAACTAGCAATGAACGTTGGTTGGCCGAACGTGTGAAACGGTGTGCGCTGACTCAGGCTCAAGGTACAAATTTTAACTGGATCAAATTGGACGCAAGTTTCCACCTTGGGACCCTGTTTGGCCATTGGTCTTAGTACTCAATACCGTTGAACAAGAGACGATGAAGGGGTACAGGAAATCTTATGGCGTTTGCTGGGATATGTAAATTTCACTGAAGTCATTTATGTGCACCGGAAGCCGGTTTCCAGAGCAGTCCACAAACCTTCATTCTGACTTATTTAAAATTGTAAAATCATTTAACTGTGCAGATTTATGCTTACTGCAGCAGAAATGTGGGAAATGACCCAAAACATCCCACATTAAAGGCTCGAGAGCAATCAGTGTTCGCGGACGTCTCGGGAACCAGACTTCCGTCACTAAAAATAACTTTACGGAAATTCACATATCCCAAAGGCTGGACTGGATGTTTCCCTCTCTGTTCAAATATCCTCTCTCGTCTTGACCCAGTTGACTGGCAGTGCCTCCTGAGTGCCAAAAGAGGCACTAAACTATGTCAAATTTTCAGTTGACCACTTCCGATAACTTCAGTATGCATATGCTTAAAAAAGTAATTAAATCCATGTCTTCAATTTTCCCAGAATAAACCTTCGTGGCTTCCGAAGTATACACTGTGGCTATTGCAAATTGATGACACAATATAAAAACCATGACATCATCTTTAGGGTGAGAGGTACGCAAATTGAAATGGCCGGCGAATAGAACTAGACGCATACATTTCGAAACAATGACTTATGCAGATGAGATAACTTACATTTCTTCAGTTGAAACTCAAGTTGCATCACCCATGAAGCACTCTGAAGACTTCAATTAACTTTCTAAACTTTCTGCGAAATAAGTGAATCCATATTGTGTTACACACACCTAACCTTCCTTGCCTTTTCATTCGTCGACAATTGATCCCACAGTTTCATTATCCCGACAATTTATCAATCAACGGCCCTTTTTATGCTCAACTCAAGTTACCGTTCGTCAACCATCTGCTGCAAGAGACCACTTTTAGAAGGACCAAAGGACTGATCGGCAAGCTTTTCTAATTCCAAAATTTTAAAAAGCAAATATTGGCGCGTGCACTTGTAATTAACCCAATGTATTTTAATATACCCTCAAGATTGACATCCCTTTGTTCAATTGTACAATACTTAAATGCTAAAACGCTTTGGTTTATAAAAAGGCGAGATATCTCACCCCGGCTTTGCGCTCGTTTAATTCTAACCTAAATCTAACCCTAAAACCTCGAGATTAAAGAAAGATACTTTAAAAAAATAAAATAAAAAATAAATAACAATAAAATTTTAAAAAAGGTAAAAATCAAACCAGAGCTCACAAATCTCTACCTTGACAAATATGATGCGGGTTTTTGTTTTCACCTCACGTAGCTAGTCTGACTAAGCCAACCAGAGTAAAGATACGATGATCGCATGGCTTCACAATAACAAATACGAGAACAGTGAAGTGTTACGAATAACAAGGAAATATTCCGATGCCACCATGACGAGGCAGAAATCGACTTACATTGAGTAAAGCAACTAATTTCAAGCTGCATGCTGGAAGGATAAATCTCTGCCAAGTTTGACAAGGGTCATGCAATGGGGTTGACTCACATTCTGTTGATAGTCATCTTGATTAGTGTGTACCACCGACAGAGCTCTGCTTGGAATGCAACAAGCGAAAACAAGACTGAAGAAGTGATTCACAACGTTGACTGTGGTTTGCGGAACAATTCTTGTGGGCTTGAAAAGATTTGTCGAGATGGAGTTTGCATCAAAGTCAATGGAACGTCTTCCGACGGGGGAAGTTGGGACTCAGAATCCACAGAAACAAGTTACAAAGTCATCACAGAAGCTGAGGAATTGACTTCAGGGAAGACTACAATAGACGATGGACGGCATGACCAACCCACAAAACCGCACAGTTTAATAACCGGCAATCAAGAATTCGCAATCGCGCTGGTTGGATTTTCACTTCTCTTTATTAACTTTTGCTTGATATCTTTCTGTTTGGGCCGAATAAAACGGAGACGACTCCAGCAACAGCGAGAGCAAAGGCGTCAAGCGGCAACACACAGCTCGCAGGCTTCCCAAACCGGGGATTGGGACTCTGAGCATGTCAACAGAAGAGAAGTTCTTGACATGGGGATAGACAATTTTGCGCTCAACGGCGAACTCGATGCGTTTTCCAGTGACTACGTATCTCCTCGAGTGCGTTTACCACCTTATGACTTTTCGTCCGCTTACCACAAACCCAGGCCAATGACCGAGGAGAACACGAGTGAGGGTGAGTCATCTGTTGACACTATTTATAACGACGTTCAGAATATTGATGAAGATCCACCTCCATATAGTGATAAAAGGCCTGAGAATTTGCGCAGACCTCCAAGCTACGACGACATTTTGAAGGATTCAACTGGGCCAGCTACAGCAGACCTGTCCTTTGGATCGGGAGAGTGATATTAATTGTATTATTGTACAGCGCGAAATACCGTTCACATAATGTCTTCCATGCGAATAGTTGATATTTAATGATTTATTGTACATAGTGT
>BLFK01000391.1:1421086-1440937 GCA_014634185.1 Astreopora myriophthalma | reverse complement strand
AAACATTTTGATATCCATGGTTTTTTTAACAACCTTTTTCGTGAATTAGAGATTTTCTTTAAAGGGGCGTACTTATCTGTTATCTTTGTTAGCGCTTTGTGTATATTATTCATGCTTTGATTCACATCTGAACTAACCAAATCGTTGAAGTTCAAGTTGTTGAGATCATTAATAAACAGTTCATCTTTGAATCTAGAAAAATCTCTGAAATACCTCAACCCGTCATATGTTGGAAACTTATTATCAACGGTGCAAAAAATTGGCAAATGATCTGTTATTCCAGCAAGACAGATTCCAGATTTAACCACCTTTTGCGGAACATTTGTGTAGATATGATCTATTAGTGTAGCGGAATGGTCAGTAATTCTTGTTGGTTTAGTGATTATTGGTAAATAACCCAAGCTTAGCAGCATATCAAGGTATTCAGATGTTTGGTTGTCAGTATTGTATCGGAAAAAGTCAATGTTTATATCACCTGTAATATAAACCTCACAGCCTTCGTTATTTAACATCTCTAATTTAGATTTAATGGCTTGATAGAAGCACTCACGATTTTGGGATGGATGTCTGTAAATACATCCAATAACTACATTCTTTTGTTTCTTTCTTTCAATTTCAATCCAACAATTCTCAAGCCCCTCAAATAAACCAAGATCTAAATCATTTCTACGTTTAAAATTAATTTTTTCTGACACATATAACCCCGGCACCTCCGGCTATGTGTGCCCCTCAGCTTTGGAATGCTCTTCCACTGGAGCTAAGAGTGTGCAATTCCGTAGGTAGTTTTCAGAAAGCCCTTAAGACCTTCCTTCTTAGAAAGTCTTATTGTTGAAACAAATTAAGACGAGATTTTAAGATTTCAGTTATGTTTTTAACTTTTTAAAGGCAATTTTTAATTTCTTGACATTTTGATAATTGATTGTGTTAATTTTTAACGTTGACTTTAATTTTTGCAACTATTGTGAAGCGCTTGTGGACTTTTGGAATAAGCGCTGTATAAATATATTATTATTATTATTATTATTATTATTATTATTATCAGATCTAGTTCACCTTTTCATTGTTACGGAACAAAGAAAGCACCCAGTTGGAACAGGAGGTCATTATTAAAAATAATGACCAGTCCATAACAATGGAAAGTTGCATTAATAAATGCGAGGTTTAACCTGCTATTGAATATTGTGGAATTTTTCTGACAGGCCAATGTTATTCAAGTTCCTCTCTCCGCTTGTGAAAGTTTAATAGGGGATTGCGAGGGAGGCGACTAGATGCAGGGATCGGTGGTTCCAGCCCTAAAAAGCGCACGAATTATGGAATTTTGCGATAGATTAAACAGATTAGCGGACTTGAAAAACAGGGTAGATCGCGGATCAACTAAAAATTTGGGCCGTTTCCAAGTTCGGACTGTGGATCTCATCGTAATTTTTCTTTTTAGCTGCTGATTTGAACAAGAATATAATCGGAACGAAGGATTGGACCAAAAAGCAGCATACTCCTGTTCACCCTCCTCGAACAGCCTGACGCATGCTGAAAGCAGGATTGTTATACTTGCCGGTATAACAATGACTTTGTTGTATCAGCACAAAAGGGATAATGGTTTTTAATTCGTTTATTATTATCACTTCAGCTGTAGTTGGGGTGAGTTTGCCAACTAGATAAGATTATATTTCTCAGATTCTCGTTTCGGCGGCGCAAGTGAACTGGCAGATATAAACCGACCACAAATTCTAATCGTGTTTTTAAACTATGTGAAGCATGTCATTTAAGTAACAAATCTTTCAAAAACTTCTGTATTTTAGCCACTACTGGGGATATTCTTATCACGTTCTCTTTTAATGGCCCATTTAAACCAGTTCGAACTTTATTAGAGTGGGAATTAAATGCGACAGGGCTCGGGCTTTGATAGAGAGTAAACAAAAATAACTGAATTTTTTCATACGCCAATAGCCAATCACAAATCGTCAAGCACAATCAACTAATAGCGAACACATTCAAAATGCAGTCACTTCGTCAATGTCAATAAATTCTGTACACAAAGGTAACCACTTACGTGACATTCTTATTATAATTCGGCGCAGCAAACGTACGTTAGCCAAAATCTGAAAAAAGTTATTCCGATAAATCGAAGATTGATGTCAAAACTTGCGACCAGGCTGCACCGATAACTGTATTAACCCTTTATTACCAAGGTAATCAACACGATGTGTCACGGAACTAACGAATCCAACAGATTCATAAACACCCTGGTCTGGAATGAGACGAAATAGGTGATCATTCGTTTAAATTTAGACGCAAAAGGAAGGCTGTGTTATAAGATGTGGACTCACTTTGTTGCAATGCTTCTCTCGTGGACAATTCAAACAGCTTTCTGCGCGACAAATTCGACAAAGGGAACATGCAAATCTTGTGGACTATCTGAGCGTGCAGCTAGACATAAGCTTTACAACTGGTTGGTGCTTAGCATTGTCTTACTTCTTGTTGTTCTCCTCCTTGTATTGGTTGGCTTTCTTTGTTATCGTTTGTGTCGTAGAGACAACTTGGTGCTTGAAAGGACTGCCTTTCGATACAATATGGAACTAGAGCAACAACAAGTTTTATGCGATACGTCTAGCTCGCGGACATCGCGTGGAGAGCAAGAACATTGAACGGACAAAGGAAAAAATCAACGTTGGGCTAAACCGCAAAATGACCGCGGACAAAACGGCGAAATAACAAGCGACAGGCTGCGAAAAAGGACCAACCCCATGGGTCATTTTTTCACGACAAGGAAATGTTTTACACACGATTTATTGTTTGTTCGCTGGAGATAAATTGGTGACTGATATTGGGCATGATTTAACCGACAATTACAAGACTGTATATATCACTCAACGCCTCTTCAAAAATTTGAATTCCAGAAGCAAATTGGTTGTAAATACGGCATGCTGTTGAATGCAGGCTAAATATTCCAGCAGCGTCATGCAGTTAAGCCTAAAAAAAAAAACGTAGCAAATGGTCGTGAATGGCACTGTGGACGAAAATACCCTATTTAAATTCAAAGATATCTTAAGACACATTTAACAAGTTGATGTCAGTTTTTTAAAACTCTATCTCGTGACTGATCATTGATCATTAATCGAGCATATGCGCATGCCCGTGTGGACCGAAACATACCATCCTTGCCATATGGAAGACATCATTAAATTCTACCGTTTCCAAACCGTGAAACCGCGATATGGTCCACAGAAAGGGCCTGAAAACGGAAGGTTCGTAAGACGGTAAATGATCTTCTGACTACTGTACCCATCCCGAACAAGACGAATTTGAGTTTTCCCCGAAAATTCTGGAATTCTTTTCGGCAATTGGTAAGCACCCACAATGACTACTTTCTGAAGAATATATCGCCCGAAATCTTTGTTCAAGTGAAACGGAACTTGGGCTGCATGTTAGAGAGGGATCTGTCACATATGGTCTAGCGGCCGAAACCTCTCTCCCTTGCTGCCTTCATTCGCACAATTGGTTATCGTGGACGGGTGTCCGAAAGCTGCGAATCTACATATCCCCCCCTCCCCCGGTACTCGGTTGCAACCCGAAGCATGTCGTAGGCGAGGGCATGTAGCGATGTCACTTACATCACGCGCCGCTCCATCTAAATAACCCTTATTTGCCCTTTGATGTTTTATGAAGTTTCGTTCATTAGTTTGAGCACACGTCGTGTTATCGCGCATTTTGTGTTTTCTACTGGGTGATTACGATGTATTGAAATTATTCGGATAGAATTAGAAAAGCAGCGAGAATAAGGCGCTTATAGATACATCCACCGTACAGTACCGGTTGATGAAGTGACAAGAAATAAAACACTTTTTAAGACAAGAGCCCAAGAGCTCAATGATCGTCTGGTGCAAATAAATCACTTCTTTTTTGCTTCTATGACCGACAGTTTTCTGGAAGCAGTCAAAACAATTGCGTTATCACATGTACAGTTCAGGGTGACGCGGTTAAATTTAAGTGGAATTTAGGCCTTGGAAAAGTGCAAACTGTTCGAGATAGCCGTTGTCCTACTGTAATTCCAAGGACTGGAATATTTTAGAACATGAAGTCCAGTCCAATCTGACAGGTTATGAATATCATGAATATTATTCATTCGTCGATTTGATAAGTCGTGCCAGTGTTACTATTATGTACTATTATGTGGGACAAATTTGGTTTTGCTGACTAATGGATTTCTGATTCTGGAGCTGATCCGAGCAATCAAAGTTTCACGTGATCGGCACTTTCAAGAAACGTCGTCCAAACACAACTAAAAAACGATTGCCCAGGTGGTAGTTAAAAACAAAGATGGCGGCCCGCCACGGGCAAACGTTTACTAATGAGGTTTTTCATGGAAAATAGTCAAAAAAATGCTTGAATAACTGCCTTGTTGTCTTGGATTGACGGAGAAGCCTATTGTAAGAGGAAAATTGATATTTCAGCATGGTGAATGCGGAGACTGTAATCATAGTAGTGGTTGTAATATTATTTGCCCTTTCCTTTGGATTTTGTTGCCATTTTATGTCGTCAAAACGGCGTGAAGATGAGCTTGCCAGGCGTAATAGTCCTACAGTTCAGCAAACTTCAGTTCCTGAAACCTCGCAGCGAAATACCGGCCCTGTTTACTTCCTTCATTTGCAGGAAAGAAATTCAAATGATTCGAACGTGAACCCAACAGGAACTGACACTGTTCAAACTCCGCCGGATGGAAGCGAAGATTTTGCAGATGATCCCATTGCCGAGAGCGGGCCACCACCATACAGTGGCTTGGAAACGGATTCTGCAGAAGAGCCCCCGTTACCGCCACCCAGCTACGACGAGGCTCTGAGAATATCTATTGAGAATATAGCCACATCTGGCCCATCACAAGGCGAACCTATACAGCGATTCGTGTAAACAATTACAAGACGCGTTAAACTTTCGTTCTCAGTTAGGCCTGGTCTTCTCTAGTTCTAATAAATTATGCCATTGTTACTACCAAACAACAGAGCCTCATGCTAAATAATACATTAGAAATAAAATATCATGGTTAGTGCATTATTATTATTATTTTTTTTTTTTGTCGAATGCATGCGCATTGAGGAAGCATTTTCGTATTTCATTTTATATTTAATTTGTTCCATCAATCGTCCTGTCTGTATCTTGAGTTTTGATGTTCGGTGCAGATGGTGTGACTTTTGGAAACCTGTCGTTATATTTATAGATTACGTAATACTTAATTTCGAACTGTTCAGTGATACGATACTCGCCAGAAGGAAATTTATGCGGGGTATTTATGCTGACCTGAATAAATTTGCTTTCTTCCCTGTTCCAGCCTTGCTTACTGACTACGAGACAACCAACAGACTTGGCTGATAACTTGCATACCAGTGTCTCTATTCACAGCTCTAGCGTGTGGTCAATTTAAAATACGCCATTTGCATGATTGCGGTGCCAATACCAGAATGCTTCGAGTGGCTTCTATTGTCTGGCAAATCGTATCAACTGTCATACAAATGCTGTATAGCAAATTGAATTGAAGCGTTACAAACAGGAACGTGGGAAGGGCGGTGAAGGTGCAAGGTGTGTTCTGGGATCGTGGTCGGCAAAACACCACGGTGGAGAGCGACTCTCATGGAAGTCTGAAAGTTTGGCACAGGAATGACTTTTATCCTGATATTATCTTTCTTTCCGAGGAGTACGTTCCTGATGCAAAATCTGCAAAATAGACTTGATCAGAACTCCATAACCCAGAAGTCTCGATCTGTCTTACTGGGCTTTGGCCCATCAGTCTACGGTTTTATCTGAACTTAAAATATAACCACATAACCTGATAACCACAACGCGTCTCATTGGTCCGCAACCGCGAGCCGCACCAGGGATTTCTCGTGCTAAATGCAAATCATGGCACAAATCTAGCAGCAGCTGTTCTAAAAAATAGATAGGACCGTATGCTGACGGGCCGCATTCCATTGCAAATCGAGACTTCTGGGTTACAGCCTTCTGACTTGATTTAATGACCCCCTTGTTATTGATGCGTCTAGAACAAAGCTCTCTTTGTCTGTGGTGCTTGACAGAGAAGCCCTCTTTGAAGTCACGCCTTAATTTGCATTCTTCCGGTGCATCTCTGGGGAATTAAGACCTCAGTTAAGGGTCCAGCATTTGTCAGCACAACGAAACATTTCTTTTGATAGAAACTATATGACATTTCTGTCAAGTTAGAGTGATCATCGCATCGCAGAGGAACTGTCCGGCTGGTATAAGCGATCCGTGGGCAGAAATCTCAGGGGTTATCGTCATGGTACAACGGTCAGGCTAAAATGACCAGAGGTACTGCTACTGGTTGTATTTTCTTCTTTTAGGTATTTATTGTGTGCATGCGCAATTGGCCTTGTGCCTGCATATACTATTTAGACACATTGGATACATTAAAATAATTGAAGGAGTCCTGTCAGGTGTAGAGAACGCGACTCCTAAAGCAAGAATGCGACTTCCAGAGGTACTGCTACTGGTTTTATTTTATTCTTTTGCTCTCAATTTGAAGTATTTGGTCTGCGCATGCATTCATGTACTAGTGCCCTGATACTTACCATTTGTATCTTACATCACATTCTAATATAATTCAAATGCTTTATTAGTAATTGGTCTTGCATAATCAAAATGTCAACTCACGAAAACGATTCTTTTTCTTTCTTTTCTTGACTGTGCGCGCGAAATAGAGATGCGCGGGAAATGGTGCGGCAGCAAAAGAAGGAACCGTATCTTCTTTCTTTTTCTCTCGACTTTATGTTTCGCGCGAAATCGCGTTTCGAGCGCTCAAAAACCACACGGAAACGCTTGCTCCGCGGGCTAACCGATGTTTGACAGGCTTGTTTTTTTTTTAATACTCCAAGTTATTTCCCATTCCCTCGCATCGGCAAAGACAAAGAACACCCGCTTGGTCACCGCGCCACATCCTGGCAGCTTCTGTTGATTCGACATATTCTAAGTCCAACTATGGAAAGATGTGGGCTTTTTACAATTCTTGGTATTTTCCTTCATCTTTGTCGCACGTTGGCTTGCAACGTTGACGAGGATTGTGATGTATATGAACGCTGCTGTGAAAGAACAGACGGCAGAGGTTATGGTGGTTGCGTTGATCGGCAGACCTGCGATGGCTTTTGTGTCGACAAAGAAGACTGTTTGCCACCAGAAATTTGTGACACATTCGCAAAGCGCTGCACAACAGAGTGCTTTTGGAATGCTGATTGTCATCCTTCGAACTACTGCAAAGACAATCATTGTGTTCTTGAGGAGGACGATTCTATCGGGACCACGCCACTTGTTGTATTTGCATTTGTATCGGCGATGTGTGCTGTTTGTTGCTGCTGTGCCTGTCTGCGGTATCGGTCACGCAGAGGTCAACTAATGAGATATTACGGCGCTGACAGGAACTCTGCGATCCAAACTGCTGGAGGAAGAAATGAAGAACAACCTGTAAATGGGCAAACAGTGGAAATGATCTCGCCAACTGACCAAGCAAACGGACAAACCACTGACGTGTCCGCTGATGTGTTAGCTGCTAACGGGCCTCCTTCGTACCTTGAAGTTGGTGATATACCCGAGTTACCCCCACCAAGTTACGAAGAAGCTATGAGGTTATCTACACAGGATCTCTCTCAAGGAACGGAACGACACCGTGTTTAATTCGACAAGCAAGTCAAGGTTGTTATGATCTTTCAATATTAAACAAATTCTGTCACAGGGCCAACAGCAACTTTTGGATGAAGAGGGTGACCCAGCTCTGAGAAGCATCAAGCGAATCCCCTCCCCCCCCCCCCCCCAGCCCATCCCTTTGCATGCAGTCCTTCTGTCCTTCTGCTGTGATGGGAATGGGACATAAATTAATCTAATAATTGCATCACCCTCAAGTGCTTATATGTTGTACACAAAGATGGCCTTGCTAAGAGGTTTTAGTACCCTAGCAAACAGACACGACCCTCTCCTTAGGAATTTTGACAAAACAAAATATCATAGAGTCTCCTGGCAGAGTCACCCCACTTCAATATAAACAGGTACTAAGCATTCCCGTGTCTCCACAATACTCCATGACTATTATGGCTTAACCCTTTACCTGAGTCCTGAAAGGTCAACCATTAATACATATAGGTAAAATAGTCTGTCATTAGCCAGAGTAAAGTCTTTTTAGTCATTGTTGGGAATTTAAGGGTTAATGCCTATGGGGACAATATTTTTTGAGCATATGGAGAGATGGTAAACCCTTTATATCCCAAGAAGTCCCCCATTGACAAGGAGCTTGCCAGAGTAAAATATAGGGATGTCACTATTGGGAATTAAAGGGATAAACCAGTGTTATTTTCATTCAAAAGTTACTGAATATATTACATGCAAAACTAGTCAGTTTGTTTGGCCCCTTTCACAGGTAAATC
Organism: Astreopora myriophthalma; assembly: GCA_014634185.1. Taxonomy (NCBI): domain Eukaryota; kingdom Metazoa; phylum Cnidaria; class Anthozoa; order Scleractinia; family Acroporidae; genus Astreopora; species Astreopora myriophthalma. The sequence continues at coordinate 1,432,520 of BLFK01000391.1, read as the reverse complement.
GCCTTTTCGTGATGTACGATGCCAACTCGGTGGGTGGCAAAGACGGCTGCATCAAACGTATGGGAGTTTGACCAACTTTAAACAGCTGTAACTCTGCTACAGAGACATTACTTTGACTGTGAATGTCTTTTAAAAGGCATTTGGACTGAGGTTATTTTCACGAAGTATAAAGAACAGATTCAGGGAACAACAACTGTAAACAAAGTTCTAAGATTTCATGCAATCCCTTCTAATCAAAATTATGCAAATTGAGGCAAAATTAGGCATGACGTGAGAATAATAATAATTCTAATTTTGGGAGGTGGTACCTTCTGTATTGGCCTAATTTTTTGTTGAATGAATGATAATAAATCTTTTAAAAATAATGGCAAATGTTGGGAATCCGTTTATTTGTGGCAACGTTAAAGTGGTTTAAAGTTGGCCAAGATCCGATATATTTACTGTAATTAACATGTAAGCCGTGTTTGCCCACCAACCAAGATGGTTTCATAAACCATGAAAAGGTCTGTTAGAGGTAAATGAACAGATTTAACTGGGAAGACAAACAGCAATTGAACCACACTGATTATGATAGTCTGATCATTGCTTTCTTCTGCCATTCTACTTGATGTAGTGAGTCATGAACATTCATGCCATACACAACAGCTGTAGATATGAGTTGTGCTATTTTTTAGAATACTTTGGCCTCAGTAAGTTTCTGAAAAGGGTACACAAGTTTTTAAATATAGTACTTCAACATAAGGTGAGAATGGGGAGGGTAGAAAGCAGCTAGACTTTGTGAAGGTTGTATGTGGTGCACGACAAAGTGAAAAACATTTATCATTACATGATATCTTGTGTGAATCTGTAAAGTGGTTCGCACCTATGATGTAATGCTGACATAATTCCAACATAAAGATGTAATTTGGGAAGGTCTGGCAACGGAAAAACATCTGGGAAAACCAATTTTTTTTAATTCAGTGTGAGTGCTCTATTTAACAATTATTAGACTGTCATTTAGAGTTTTCAGTGAGTCAATAGATATTCAATGAGGCAAGTAGTGCCAACTTGACTTTTTGACTCATAAAAAGGAGGATAAGTAGTGTAATATTATTGTGTTTGTAGAAATCCACTCACATAATAACATCAAGTTCATCCCAGCTTTTATTGATTTTAAGACTTGAAGAAGCAGCCATTCTTTTGTTTTTTGTTTTTCAAAGTGATGGCTTTTTTGTTACTCAATATATACCACTCAACAGATAGTGAGTATTGAGCTAAGCAGATCACGGAGAGAATTCATGATTTTATGTGAGTGGACAAACAACAACATAGCAGGAACATGATACCATACCATACCATAAACGTAATGACATTGGCAAAAAGAGTCAACTTTTCTTTATGCTGTAATGTCTAATAATGTTGTTTATAGGAGGCAGCGGGGCCGAGTGGTCAGGTCATTGGACTTGTGATCCAGAGATGCCTGGTCCAAGTTCAGCTCTGACCACTTGCTGGGGTTTTTCCAGGTAGTCCCTGGTACAAGTCCTCAGCTGCACTTGTAAATAGCCAACTTGTCTGCCTCCCACCTGTTGGGATTCTTAACTATGTTATCGTCATTTGTTTCATTGGCCCAGAAAAGCCAATTAAGGGGAGTGGTCAATTAAGTATTTATTATTATTGTTATTCGTTGATATAAGCACTGAATAATCAATGCAATGCAGGCTTGTGCAGGCTTCAGTTGAGTGGGAAACTGATCCTAATGGTTTTATTCTTCATTATCAAGATTATTAAGGAATTGAAAAAACATTCCTGTATTTAAATATTTCTATTTTAAATGCCCAAATATATATTTCATTACCATACATAGTAACTCACTGTTCCTATTTTACGGAATAAATTCAGGTTTTTTATATTATATAACTTAGCCATGTGATAGTCATAGCGGGGGCCCATTTCTCGAAAGTTCTGAAAAAGTTTGGGCCTAAAAATCCATTTGTAAAACTACCATCTGCTTATTATCAAAGGCTCGTCTGTTAGCATGTTTTCAAGGTGAGAAAAAAGCAAAATACTTGCCAAGTTTTTAAGTTTTTTAAATATCGTTGTTTGGAAGATTCAGGGAAATTATGGCACCCGAAATACTCCCGAAGAGTTTTGGAGCTTTCGAGAATCGCACACCAAGTGAAAACATATTTCCTCATCAGAAAAACATATTTCCTCATTCTCTCCAAAGTTAATGTATCCAGCCCTTCTTTATGGGCACAACTTTGAGACATTAAAAATATGTCATGGTACAAATTGTAATACTTCAGTGCTGGAACCTATAAGCAACAGCGTATAACTCCCAATATAGTTGTGTCATAGCGTTTTCACAGAGCGAGCCAGTTTTGGATTGATTTTGCTACGGAAGTCAGTTTCCCGCTGTAACCTTGCTAACCAGTCATAAATAAGCCTTGCATAATTAATTGTCTGGAGGCGTGGGGTCGGGACTGGAACTGAACTTTTCTTGGAAAACAAGCAAACAAAAAAACGTCTAGAACTTGCTGGGTCTGTGAAAAGGCCGTGGCATAGGTCCGGGTCATGAGCATCTGTTCAATGACAGTATTATTTTTTTTGTCAGAGTGAGCGAGTTAAAGTTTATTTTTGTTAAACCATTCTTGCAGGCTTCAAGTCAACAAAATAAAGTTCAACATCGTGTATTTACTTACGAGCACTTTTAGTTCTTATTTGTTTTTTAAAGAGCCCTAAATATATGGAATTGAAAAAGGCGTGTATTGCAACCATCAAAGCCGTGGACAGGCACACTCCACCCTAAACTCACAGCTGGTTGTGCGTCTCAACTCTAGAAATTACTTCCCAATTTTTCCCAGTAGTTTTCCTCTGCGTTAGCTGCTGGGTGAAGTAACATGATTTCTGAGTCTACTGACTTATTCTCGTTCTCAGCCAGGAGCAACAGCAATTTTCGTACAGAAAGAAGGTGTGATCTTGTAAATTGCATTATCAAAGTGAAAACTGAGAATAAAACTAAAAGTACAGGCGTCTTTACCTTTGTTTACCAAACATCATTGCGAAGGTGGCTGTAAGCAAGGACCGGATCATGTTCGTCTGTACAGTGTACTTTGCACTTTGTAGGTTCTTCTATATTTAGCCAAGTGGGGATTAAAACCTGACATTCATTTCGGCTCGTTCCTAGGGTCCCTCTCGTGCGTTCTCCGGGGACCCTGAGGAACGGAAACGTTTACTGGTCCGAAAAGCAATTGGTAAAACTGCAATCCGCTTATATCGAAAATCTGGTCTGCTAGCATGCTTTCAAGATAGAAAAGAGCGAACCAGTGGCAAAGTTTCATGGCTTAAAACGTTTCCTTTTCAAGATAAAGAGACAATTATGTCACCCTAAATACGCCCGAAAAGTTTCGGGGCTTTCGAGAAACGGTTCCTTGGTCTATTAACCGCCAGGTTGAAGGCATTTTGATTGTATTTACTGTTGCTTAAGCGAGAGAACAGATCACACCTTTGCAAACAAGGTTTTCAAATAGTCATTGAAACAATAGACAGAAAAATCAATACTGTTAATTAAATCGATAACATAATGCTACCTAAAGGAATATAGATTATGCAGGATTACGATGCTTTGCTGGACGAGGAAAGTTCAGTTGCAAAGCATGGTGGAAGATCAGTTTGAAGATGACAAAAATTATGAATTTGTCGGGAATACCTCAAGTTGTAGTAGCTAGTTTTTCAAACAAATCCTAAAGGTGTCTCTCGAGCACAGCCCAAATCACCGGTTGAATGCAATGTTAAGGTCTATTAAATTTCTCAATAAAAAATCTCAACAACACTCTTGCCGACTCTGCTGCAAAATACAAAAACGCAGTTGCAAGTTTGAAGAAATGAAATGTTGAGTGTCGAGCCTGGTAAATAGCGAAAATGACATTTTTGTTGAAAATGGCGAAAGCTTACTCGGGAAAAACGCGAGTTGTCCTCACAGGAATGGAACTTATGACCTTTCGATTACTAGTTGTTCGGAAGCTCTACCACTGATCATGAGCTACAGGTGTCGTGGGAGCTAGGCCATTAAAGTGTATATGACACCAAAATTTCAATTAGCTTGTTTGAAAGAGCTGCCAAAATGATGAAGAATCACATTTATTTTATTGTCATAGCATTCTTGGTTGCCGAGTTATTCAAGATTTTGATTTATACAAATTGGACAACTTGTGACGTCATAACGTTGACACAAAATGAAGTAAAATCACAAAATATGGAATATCTCTGCAAATACTAAGTCTACAGGGTTAAAATTTTGCAGAGTTGATGTGCTGCCAGAACTACACATTGTGATAGTGGTTATGATGTCACCATAGCAACATACTTGTTACCAGACCTCTACATTCCCAAAATGGAAAATGCCTTATTTGTTGCTCCAGAGTCTAAAAGAATTCTTATAGTTGTGCAGTGTAAGGTCGACATTCGCTCACACCCACTGACTGATCACCCAGAGCAAATAGCACAACTTGGGGAGAAAAACTCTGATTTTATCCTTTGGATGGAGAGGGCCTAGAGCCCATTGTGTTGCCATGGAAATGTCACAGTGAGCATATCCTGGAACTATGTGATGAGTGTAACAACTGTGAAAAGTTTCAGTTCTGTACAGAAAACGTCTTCAGAGATATTCCATTTTTTGTGATTTTACTTCATTTCGTGTCAACCGTATGACGTCACAAGTTGTCTAATTAGCATAAATCAAAATCTTGAATAACTCGGCAACCAAGAATGCTATCACAATAAAATAAACGCCGTTCTTCATCATTTTGAACGCTCTTTCGAACAAGTTAATGAAAAATTTGGTGTCATATACACTTTAAACTAAATTGTTTGGAAGCTTTATTACAAGGTATGGTTCTTAAGTAACCAAACGAGTAATGTGAGAAATACAACATGATAGATGTTATTTCATCAAATGGAAACTCGGAAAAAGTCCAAGCTACCAATGGGATTTCAACCCACGACCCTCCGTGATCCGAGTCTCCGTGTGATCACGGAGGGTCTTGGGTTCAGATCCCATCGCTTGAACTCGGATTTTTTCGAGTTTCATTTCATGCAATAGCATCTATCCTGTTGGTTTTGAAGTAATAACCGAATCTTGATTAGAAAACACGGTATTAACTCATTCTGAGTTAAACTTTAATGAGAACGTGTGGCAACGGAACGTTCACTCGTTTGCGGTTATAATGCGTGATTCAGTGTTGGGAAAAGAGCTGTTATCTACACTTTCTTTGAAGAATTCATGTACACAAACAATTAAAAGAACACTTCAGTGATATTTTAATTTTTTTATCATCTATCTCTCTTGTCACCATGAAACGTAGTTGAGAGCATCTGAAAATAACAGGGGCACTCCGGGGGCGGGGGGGCGGGGGGGGGCGGTGGGTACTTCCTTATAAGAGGCTAATAATGAGGATGTGGCGCTGGACAGGGTCACATTTTCACGACTGGATTGACTATAATGGGGTTACTTTTCAATAGAGTTTCTAGAATGGGGTCGAAATATCTGCTCGGGAGAATCAACTCGTTCTAAGACTTCGGATTCTACATTGCCAAAAATCTATTGATTTCTTAACTAAGACATCACCAAAAAGATTTGCAACCAGGGAAATCCAGGGAAATTAAAAGAGTCCCTTACATTTTCGGAACGGATATATTTGCAATTGTTGGTTTTTGAAAAGGTCACCTAGCATTTTCGGGTTAGCAAATAGTTCGCTGAGAAGTCAGATAACATTCAGCTAGCAATTTCTGAGTGAAGATTTCATTCCCTACAATTTTCGGGCACTTTAATTTTCAGCTAAGAAATCCGAACAGATCAAATTTTTTCTGGCTGGTAAAAACATCTCTTTAGACAGTCTTAAAACATTACAAGGAGCCTAGAAATATTCCTAAAAGTTTTTTTTCCCTCAATTTGCTCGTTGGGTGCCCTTGAAATAAGGGAGCACAGTTCAGGCAAACTTGAAATTGAAAACTTCTTTCTGCACTGTTATCGATCAGTAAAAACCCCACCCAGTCACGTCTCGTTGATTTATCGTACGTACCTTGAAAAAAATAACATGTAATGATAGTTTGAAGTTTACGTTATGCTAAACAGAAACATTTAACAATTATAATTATGGTTAATACTGGCAAATAATAGTTCAGCGACAGGCTGTGATGACTATCAGAGGGTACGTATACAAATCCAAGGGATAGGTTAAATGGCATATATGTGCGACAAAAAAGGTTATAAACAGTGTTCTTTTTTTGTTCGAAAATGTGCGTGACCCTGTCAATGAGCCCTGCAGCTCCCGAATGCAGTGCTCTTGAGAAAGTCTTGAGTTTTGTCACTTCTGTTTTTTGAAAAGGCGACCGCAAATGAATAGGTTATCAAGCTGTGTCTTTCTTGTGCTTTTTAAAGCATGCATCGTCGTTAAGAATATCAAGCTATCACTGGAGATTTATATTGGAGGTGACGCGTTACTTCCGAAACTCATTTTGGAAACAACAGAAAACTGTTGATAAGGCCATTATTATTTGCATATATATTATTTCCTGTTATTAACACCTGCGTGATGTGAAAACCGCTTTGTTGCCACTTGTCGAACCATAGTGTGTAAATGAGCATAGCGCGTGTATGTTTACAAATTCGGATAACTTTATGGACGGCAATCCGGGATGGACGAGATTTATTAATAACACAAAATGATGACAGTCATCGTCTTAACAGCTTTCATGCTCCTGTTTACTGTCAGTGGAGTTAGGTCGGACACAGATTTAAATTGCTCTGAGGGTGGCGAATGTAGGAAACTAAAAACGTGTTGCGGTTCTCTTTGCATCGCTGTAGATATTTGTAACGTAGAGTGCATGAATGACACAAACTGCCATGGCTTGAGGAGCGAAAGATGTGGTGTTGTCTATTGCCGTGAGTGTTCACCGACTTATTTTTGTCCCAATGAATCCATTTGGGAAGAAAATGGTGCGATTAAGTTTTGTGAAACTGATTCAGACTGTTCGCGTTTGAATGCGCAATGTCGCAACGAAACGTGCAAAACTGGCGAGGTGCTGAACCCTCTGAATCCAGCTCTTCTTGCAATAGTGACGATAATCGGCGCTCTTATGTTTTCATGCCTGTTTTGTTGTTGTTTGAGTAGAATGAAGAGCGAACGACGGTCGATGAAGTCGCGGGTAGCTAAAAGCAAATTAAAGAGCTTAGGTATAGAGCCAACTCGCGTCGCAAGCGAGTACGCATCGCCACCATTAAAAGCCAAGAGTCAAGCTACTGCGTTGAAAGACATTTCCGCGTGGTCTAAGGATCCAAAAAGTAGTGCCATACCTCGGCCAAGAGACCAAGATATGCTTATTTCTGTTGTTATAGAAACTGGGTTGCCTCCCATTAGCGAAGAGGACGAAGAAGAAGAAGAGGAAGAGGAAGAAAAAGAGTATGAAGAGAAAAAAGATTAGAAAATGTCGACTGAACAGCTGTGTTTACAATTGATATGGGGAAATGTAATTTACTGCGCCGCCAGAGAGAAGTGAAAACTCACTTGATTTGTTGCCTAATTCAACGATATTCTATGGTTAACGTCAATGGATGCAATAAACAGAGAAAGAAGAAGAAGAGGTTTTTTTCGATTTAAAAGGATCAAAGATTTCGACATTTAAGTGCGACGAAAACTGATGGTTAATAAGACAGCTTTTTACCAGCGGAAAGTGCGAAAAACCACCGACACAAAGTTGGGGATGCCTTGGGAATCAAACAACCGCATTTCAATTACGTTCGTACCCGACCACCCAGGAGAATGTCATACGCAATGTACCAAATTCGATTTTAAAATTTTTGGTTAGAAACAGTTTAACTTTTGTATGAAAATTCCCATATTGTGTTAAAAAATTCATTTTGACTCAACCAAAGTTTTTTTTAACCTTTTTTGGTTATCGTTTTGTATTTAGCCTTGTTTGCCTCACGAGTAGCAAAAAAAATTCATTGGTAACGAAATTCATCGCAAAACGGACAAAGTACCATCAGCTTTATAATTAAACACAAGACGCATTTTTGTATTTCCATGATACACGGATGGATTAGTGAAAAGATTAAATCGAGCTAATGCATGTATGTCAATCCCGTGATGAAAATCAATAACAATCGAAATGAAATAATCTATAATGGTGTATAATTCAATCCAATACAGGACAGGTTAAAGTGCCATAAATCCTACCGACTTATAAATATTTAAAGCAATTTAAAGCAATTTAAGACCTTCAGAAATATTTTCTTCGCAACGCGTAATAAGTCAAAACAAAATCTAACTTGATGCCGTTGAGCCAATATGCTTTTTCTTATTTTGCATCAGCTTTATCCAGTATATTTGGTGCCCGAAATGGATAAGATTTTTATTTGACTTGATTAAAGCAAAAAAAAAAAAAAAAAAGAAATTCGCCATAGACAAAAATACCTGAAAATCAGTGAATAAGAAAGAGATTTATTATTCTACTTTGCAACATTTCATTCACCTTTAGGTTATTTGGTAATAATTCCCATGGGCAGTTATACAATATTTGGCTATATAGTTTGCCTTTCTGAGAATATTATTTTTACGATCATCGGTACAGTGAAGGAGACAAATGGTCGTTTTCCATAATACTCCCTCAATATTGGTATGCGTGACGCCTCAAGTTTCTCTGTTTTCGAAAGAAAGCCCCAAACCACTAGTTTTATTTCTGAATACGTTGTTTAAATGGATCTTGACAAGTGAAAACAGCCCAGTAGACCTAAGTTATTATGAATTTTCCGTCCAACTGTATCCTGAGAAAGCTACTTCTGAATTGACAGCAAATAGATTAATAATTTATTTAGCAGTTGAAATTGCCTTGTGCAGCAGAACTAAAATAAACAATGTCTCAACTCTCACAGAAGGAAGCTCAATAGTGTCTTTATTTGTTTTTTTATGGTATAAACTAAAAAAAAAAAGAGTTGTTGTATGAAGGACTGGGTTCTAATCTGAGGCATCCAATGCCAGGAGGCCAGGTTACCTCGACGTATCGATGTTTTTTCCGCTAGTGTTGACTGTTCACTGAGAGAGATGTCCAGTAATACCATTTTGTTATCTCTGACACTTTTAGTACTTCTTCAGGATATTATAAAGGTAAAATTGTTGGTATTCTCAGCGTGTTCAGAAGACTATCAATGCAGCCCCATACGCAACTTTTCGACGACTATTGATGTCATATGTTGTTCAGGATTTTGCCTACCACGGAGGAATTGTCCGCCTGGTTGTAATATTTCCGACAATACGTGCGGAGACGGGATGATTTGCTTCCGCAATCGCTGCCAAAAGGCCGACATTGAAGTTCCAGCGTCATGTGACTTTGATGAAGAGTGTTCGAAAGGAGAGGAATGCGAATCTAGGCAATGCAAACCCGCACCTCGGCCAGTCAAAAAAGACGATTCCAACGACCTACATGTTAGCTTTCATTTCAGTGCCAGTGCCATTATTATAACCGGGGCGGTCTTCGGCTGTGTGATCTTTCTTGCTTTAGTTAGCTATGGCTCGTACTGGTGTGCTAAACGATATCGACGAAGAAGAAGATTTTCTCGGGGGAATTATTCACAACCCTCGCAATATACTATATCGTTTTCATCTTCAAGGAACGAAGCTGAAGCACTTTCACTAGACAGGCGGCAGCAGATCGGAGAGCGGTCAGCTATTCCAAGAGAAACTACATACGCATATCCGCAAACACCGCCACCAGAGTATGATTCAGTTACATTAGATAGTAATTTAGAAGTGGAGTCGTTTTTCCCACCGCCGTATCATCAAGATCAACTAGGAGACACTTGCTCGAGAAATTAACTGTGGAGAACAGGTTTGAAATTGTCATTTGTAGCATTTATGCACGCAGGGCCACTTTAGATCATCTCATATAAATGTGTCAGAAAATTGGCATTACTACTTTCAACAGGGACTATTATGCCATACTGAATTGTTTGAAGCAAGGTAATACACCCACATGTATCATCGGTCATCCTCCCGGGGGGTGGGGGAGAATGGTTTTATGGGCACATATATGGGAACACCAGGAAATCATGAAGGTTTGGTTTCTGAAAGTCCTGAAAGCCTTGCACCACGGGGAATACAGGGGAGTTCGTAAAAGAAATAGGTTATTTTCAAGCTGATTTTTGAAAATCCTTTTAAAATATAACAAAATTTGCGGCATTTGAAAATTATAACCTATTCGATTGCATCATGAAATTGCCAGAGGGCAGTGGAATTTATGGGGTGATCCATAGTAATACCACGGCAATACTGTAAACTTAGCAGATGCTGATTTATATTTCAGGTCTAGCTGGTGTGTCTGCCAGGGTGACCAAATGTGTAAGAAGAATGCCGGAGAACTGATATTGCAAGAACTGAGCTTGTAAGACATACATTATGGTTAATGCAGAATATCTCGATCACTACCACTAATTTGGATTTGAATTTTTTTAGTAATGTTCGACATGTGTAGTGATTGTAGTATTTACCTACCATAACAGTAAATTTATTACTGAGCAATAGAAATTTGAATTGAACACTCTTTAACATAGTGCTCTTGGTTTCACAGGTGATCAACATTATCTCTTTTTAACTTATTGCTTACATTTTCATTGTATGTTTGCAGAAGTACTCGAGAAAACTTAATTCATCAGCATTCAGAAGTCTTTCATGTAAATATGCTCATTTGTCTTGAGTGTTTTGAACATGCATTATGGTATAAACATAGTTATGTTCATAGCATACATTATATTTAAAGGGTAAACTCCAAAAAAATTTCCACCAATTATATTGCTTGCTCCTTGTAGTCACCCTAATGAAGGCCTAATGGTCACCCGACATCAACTCTTGAATCTCTTTATGGATATCAACTGAGTTGATTACAAATTTTAATGACGATACACAGGCAATCATTACAGTTACGGTGGTATTATTTAATAGATGCACAAAAAGAACTAAACGTTGTTCCTTTAATTTCAAAACAAAATTTAAAATGTTTCAATTTTGTGTTTCTAATGCTGTATTCTCAAAGGTGTAAAGCCGCTGTGAGCGTGTGAGAGGTCTACAGGGCATTGGGTGGCTTGATTTGCCCTCTTAACTTTGATGGAATGGGCTGAACAAGTTTTTCCCCTTCCACCTTCTCTTTGCCTCACACAAACATTTTCACCCTTCATCTCCAGCAAACATAGAGTTGCTGTTACTGGCTGTTACGCGAGTGTGAATTAGTTACTGTTTCAGTTGTTGCTGGTTGAAGGAAATTTCAGCCAGTTGATCTTTGTTTAAAATGTGCTTGTCAAATCCCTATAAAAAGCCTTATTCTGTCTCTACATTTTGGCATTGTTCCACGATTTTAACCGGCTTTCGTGTAGCCGTACCCTCTGTTTTCTTCGCCGGGGGGGGGG
>BLFK01000391.1:1388364-1406530 GCA_014634185.1 Astreopora myriophthalma | reverse complement strand
CAGAATCGACTTATGTTGGTACATATTGTACATTGTAGACCGTATTCAAGGTCAATGTTGTGCAATTTTGTTTTATATCATGTTGAAGGGAAAATCCTTAGCTAATTGATGATGTATTCCGTAGTATTATTTCTGTGAACTGGGGTTTTTAACCCATAAATTAGAACTGTTTGAAGGGAACCATCTAACTTTGTACTTAACACATTTTCAGGATTATTTTGATGGAAGATGCCATTGACTGTCTAATGTCATTTCCTGATTTTCTTTATGCTTTCCAGACACAGTTCTTTTATGAGGGTAAGCATGGTTTTCCCTGACAACCAAACTTGCTTCATTCCATTTTAAAGGAGTGAAGTAACTGAGTGCTTTTGCAAGTCCTTTAAGTTGCAGGGCTGTGACTCTCTACTTTTTAGTGTCAAAAACTATAGATTATCGTATATAATGTTGCCTCTGAAACTGGCCCCAGTTGTTCAAAGCCAGGTTCAGTTTATCCAGTAGGTACAGCTAGTCAATAGAGAGTGTATAGATGTTAGTGGATTAAATGTTGCTGTTGTTGTTTATGCTCCTGTATTCCTCCTCTTACACTCTGACCAGCATAGGCAGGCCAACATTTGTAGGTGGTGGTGGGCCCATTCCTATGGCTGTTTTTACCTCTGTGGAACACTATTTGACAATTAATGCTTATAAATACTTTGAGAGCAAAAAAGGAACTTCAACGACATACATGTTGAATTCTCTTTACAGAATTTATAGAGAAACTCCAAAGTGCTTATCAAGGCTTATTATCGGGTACTTATAGACCTGGTCAGATTGTTGTCGCAGTACCCACACTTTCCAGGCCATCACAACAAAGGTCACAAATTCTTTCCAACAATGCACATGATGAGGCGCATAATGACTCTGGTGGTGGTGTGGATGTGCATTCTTTCTTAGAAGCTGTATTACAAGTCATCAATACCAGCAACAATGCCTTCAGGTATAAATCCTTGAACATTCTTTGTTTGTCTTTTAACCAATTAAATTGAAAGTCACAGACTGTGTATTTGCTTTGCGGTTTTGTTGTTAGATCGAGAAAATCTAGCCGTGTTACAACAATCGCTAGGTGGTCCATCATTTTTGTCACGCTGGACCAGGTGGTTTTATTGTTTGTATCGCTGAAAATTCTTGAAACAGAGCTGTTCGAAAGATAGGTACCAGTATTGGGTATTGCTTGCCATAAATTATGCTGTTAATTAACAGTTATTGCATGACGTTTTTCATGATAGCCAGAATAATCAAGGCTGTGGTGAGTGTTATCAGCTGAAGGTGGAGGCTGAGGCTGATAACATGTACCAAGAGCTTGACTATTCTGGATATTACGAAAATCCAAATTCAGTAATGGTTTTATTATACATTGATTAATATAAACAAAATGATTTTAAAGTAAGAAGCCATTGTTTTCATTAATGCTGTCACCCAGTAGTGTTAAGCCATGGCTGTTGACAGGTGACAAATAAGTCCCTAGCAGCTGTGTGACCATGCTCTACAAGTGACAAGATATTCCAGAATTATCTGCAGCTCACAGAATAGGGATTTGGACCGCAATCTATAATAAGATGGATTGTTAGAACTGCGCCAAGAGGGAAAATGTTGAAACCAATCTTTCTTCTAACTGAATAATTGGTATAATTACCATCTGGTATCCATATGATATCCGGGATCATACATGACCGTTTGGCGGCAGCTATTGAGGCGCCTTTCACATGCATTCGGCCGATCCTGTTGAGCTGCGCCCTTCACAATTCAGCCTTCAGGTTACAAGTAACGGTGATTAGCAGACACACTATTATTATATGAAAGTAATGTTGAGAATTTTTTTTCTTCCAGTTGTCCCCCTGTTGAGGTGATTAAAGACCTCCTATCATTTGTTGATCGTGTCACATTCTATGGCTTTCTCATTAGCTTGGCAAAACATGAGGGTGTAAATGCAAGTATTGGTAAGTTAATTAAAGCTCATTTATAATCATGAGCTTTCAGCTGATTATCAGTGTTAATTAGTGTGCTTGGTGTACTAGGTGAAGGAAACACAATCTTTAGAATCATTGTGAAAACACTAGCCTGGGAAAACTATGGGTTTTTCAGGTTTGAGGTTTGAAATTAGTCAGGATTAAATTTAGGGAGGCATTTAAGGATGAAAAGAGGGTGACATTGAAACTTTGTGTAGAACTCCTTTTGCTAATTTTTGTCCATAAATGTTTTGAGGTTTGCAATGGATTCTGAACAGCAAGAAAGGTGTCTAATTTGTAGATGATCAGCACAGGATTATGGTGCTGTTTTCGTGGAGGGAGGAAGGAAGATCCTAGCACTAGGAAGATTCTAGAAAGCGAAACGATTTTCTGTTTGGTTTACAAGCAGAAATTTTGGTTGCTGTTATGGTTCATAATTGGTAAAACAAAGCTGCTGAAAGGCCAGAAGCCGCCATGTTTGGTTTCTTATCACTAGTGCTAGGTTCTTCAGAGTGAATGCAGTTTACATGGTGTTAAAATCTTGCTAGTGCTAAGGACTTCCCATCTCTCGGCTAGGAAGATCCTGTCACTAGAAAGATCTCTGCACTAGGGCCAAATACAACTTTTTGCATGTAAACTGAAAACATAAAACATATGGCACTAGTAAGTATGATCTACCTCCCCAGGATTGTCGTCCTTCAATGTAAACAGCCCCTGTGACGTTTCTCTATTTGTATGTTTTTTTTTTGAACAGCAACTTTACCTGACAGATGTGCTATTATGGAAGAAACAGACCAGGAACTTACCAGGTTAATTTGTTTACTTTCTACATCCTTATTGTAAAAAGTTTTACTTTGCCTACTCTTTTTCAGTTTATAATGTGGAACATATCAGTGGTCCCTTATTTTTGCCAGGGATCATAAGTAAGGCTCAGTGAAACATGCAAGCAGGCCAAAAATCTACCTTTCTGACCAAAAGGCAATTTTTGCACACGCTAATGTGTTTTGCCCGCTTGATGTAGTCTTAACTAAAGGTAAATTAGGATTACAATTATGGCCAAAGTTATTATTGATTCTATCATTTTTTTGCAACGATAGGGCGATCATTTCTGTTTAGGTTGGCAGACTTGATGAACATCGACATTATCATAACTTAACAAAACAATAAAAGTACCCTTGTCAAGAAAAACAATATAATTTATTGAAAGAGATTACTGCATTTAGTAAATGAGGGCAAAATGGTGAGAAGTGAAGGAGATATTTTTCTCTAAAAAGTACAAAATTCGCAGATGTTGGTATGGCTGCCATCCAGCTTAAGTTGCTGGAACCTTTGTAAATATTGTTACTTTTTTACAATTGTCACCATAAAAGGCAGCTTTCATGTATTAAAAAAAACAAATCAAACTTCCAATATTAACTACATTTAACGTACTCTTCCACACTGTCTTATGTTTTATGGGGTAAATTTCAACTTCTAAGATATAAACAGTGACAGTGACATCAACTGAAATCTGCTTAGATGTTTGTCTGTGATGTATGACAATTCCCTGGTTGATTATTTCTCCATTTAGCCCAGTCCCAAGACCCAAATCAGGCAGACCCAAGAGTGGACTGCCTAGTGCTGTTAAGAAAGGACTTTGAAGGTAGGGAGGGCATGTGGAGGCAAAAGAGGAAAACAAACTGGAAATGGGAGAGAAGAAACGCAAATTGCAGATTGTAGAAATTGGAAGAAAAGGCTCAGAACTTCTCTTGAATGAGGATGATCTGCCTATTTTCTTGTGGCTGCCATGGGTGCTTACCATTGACACGAACTATCCAGGTGGAAATTTTAGGTGTAAGTATTAAATGATGCAGTTGTCCTAATAAAAGGTGGATAATGAGCAAAATTACTGGTATCAACATGAAAGCTTAAAAAGAACAGAAATACGACACTGATTATGCCGATGCATCCTAATTTCTGAAAAGTTGCAAATGAAATGGTGCCTACCATTTGACGTTCCAACTGGAATTTTCATGTAAATGGTAAGTACCCCTTGTCTTGGAGCCTTGCTTGAAATACTGTGGGAGTGGGACTTTGTAAACAATGCATGTTGTTGAAATCCAAACTAGAAACAAATTTCTTGCAAGTGAATTTGCTAAAACATTTATTGGTCATGAATTTTGAAATATGATTTTTCATTATAAAAAAGGCAGCCCTTCCAATAAATCAGGCTTTATACTGCTAATGTTACCCTAAGCTACTGTTAACGTTAGTTACATCTTCCCCCCCCCCAAATATTCATGTATCTCCCGACGTGGACAATTGTGTTTCTATAAGAGACACAAATTATTGAAAGATACGCTTTATAATTATTGTAACAAATCTTATGAAATTAACATAAAAGCTAAGAAAGTCTATTTGGAGCACAAGACTGTCAAAATGGCCATTGGTAACTCTTTGAGTTGAAAAGTTGGCTTTTCCTAGTTTTTCTAATCTCTTGTAGAGAAAACTGATAGCATTTAGTTGGATTGGGTTCTGTGAGTTGACTACCATGGCACTGAAATATAACTCTATTCACAACGTTGCCTCTCTAATTTATTTAGGTACTCCTCCCCACCCCAATTGATTACGGTATCTAATTTTCCCACTCCACCCGACCCCATGAGCTCATATTGGGATAAATTTAAGCTCCAAAGTAAGGCTCAGTGGAGAATAACAAAGGAACTGAACGATTTCCTCAAAACCTCGGAAGCAAGCCGAATTTCAAACGGTTTATTTGGGCTTGACAACGATTCGTTGTTTGGTGTTGGAACTAACAGAATTACATACGCCCTTCTTTAGTTAAACTTAACACGGAACCATAGTATTAATTTTTTTCTCAGTGTTCCTTTTAGAAATATGTGGCCAAAAACTTTTAATAAATATGTTCCACAATCAGGCTGGCCTTTCCTCCCGATGGTAGCGTAAGAACATAACCAGGCTGGCGACTCATGCTTTTCTCCTTCGGTGCACCTTGTGATATATTTTTTTTTTCTGTGAGCAGAACCGCTTTTGAACACGACTGCTTTGCTTTGTCATTGCGGAGAAAATTCCAACTTGAGTTACTGTAGTTTGGAAACTGGGTTTGGATTGGCATAAAGGACCGTTTCCTTTCGGACCTCGGACTATTCCACCTTGGAGAGCTTTTAAAGTCTTTGATTCCTATAACAAAAGAACCAAATTATAAGCTGCCATTTCTTGTTTGCTTTGAGGCCATTCGACGTATTTTTACGCCAAGAACATAGTAAAAACTAACCTCAGGAAGAAGCATAAGTGTCGTGAGCATAACAAATTAGCAATACTTTTTTCTGAGTAGCTGAACCCCGTTTCGAGGGGTCGGTATTGGGAAAGGATCTCAATTAACACGATCCGTGGCGAACTCGGATTTTGAACTTGATTGGAAATCTGTAGATCTTAACGCGGATTTCCCAGTGGAATAGACCCTTGGGCGACCTTATCCTTTAACCCTCGTAAAATGGGACTGTACTCCGTAAAATGTACTTCGTACTCATTTTACGGAGTAAACTGCAATGCCAAACAACTGGCCTCGTAAACCGGCGCTAGAAACATCGACAGACATGACAATTTGTATTGTGCGAGAACTTTAAATGGAATATGGCATAGCCTTCAATCTGCAAAGTTGAGCTTTACCTTGTACTCGCGCCGTTTTCCACTTGCCACATAGTCATTTTTCTTTCATTCAAATGTGTCAGAGCAATTCCGTCATCCTCCTCATCTGGAATGGTTGCATTGTCGTATAAGGCAAGCACGTGCGTTAGATTGACTCTGTGAGATGTGCGTCTCTTGTAAATCTATAATAATTAACAGAAATTACCCATAGATGGACCCCTTTTACTGTCCTGGTGTGCATTTCTCAAAGGACCGCAACTTATCAGGCCTATTTTGGGTGTGACAATACCCCCTGCATCTAATAAGAAAAAAACGGCGTTTCTGAGCATGAAAACTTGCCAATCCTTTCCCTTCCCTAATTTGAAAACATGTCAAAGGACCAATTTTGTAGAATAAGCCGATCGTAGTTTCACAAAAGGCTTTCCCGAAGGTCCAGAGAACCTTGTAGGCCCGAAAAGCAATTTGTAATACTGCGATCCCCTTATTCTTCAAATCTGGTCTTTTAACATGTTTTCAAGGTAAGAAAGAGAAAACCAATTACAAAGTTTTGTGGCTTAAAACGTCTTCCGTTTTAAGGTACGGAGGGAATTATGGCACCCGAAATACCAAAAATACTTTCGATGGGCGTTTACGCTGTAGGCTCCTACCAATGAAGATCTTATCCCCCGTGCGGAAAAATCTCTCGTACCCAGGATATACTAGATTTTCTTTCAATTGCAACTACCCAAAATCACCGTGTATGAACGAAATTTAAGGAAGGGAGCAGAATCGCAAAAGATGGAGGCAATGGACAATCTGCGAGACGGACAAGACAGAGTATTAACGCTTTTCAGGAGCCCATGAATAGGCTCCTGAGCTTCTCTGTTTCATAGCAATCTCCGCCATACATTATCGTTAAGTAGTGCCCGATAAGCGGTTTACCATCTGTTGATTAATTGAATTGAAATACGCCTTATTCCAAAATGGGTGCTATTTTAATATTTTTTTGTTTTTATTCAAATTAGCCCTTTTAGCCTCGTTCAAGGTAAAATATTCTTTTGAATTTTGGGCTTAAAGGACGAGGCAACAAGGGCTAATTTGAATAAAAACAAAAGAGTATTAAATTGGCGGCCATTTTGGAATAAGGCGTATAACTTAAACTGACATGTTATCCTTACCAAATACATCATTGTTACTAAAAGTAACAGGATCACGGCACAGGCTGGAATCAGAGCAATCTTCCACCATGGCCATGTGTCGTCCTCAGGTCCCTTTTGCATCTCTAGTTCTTTTTTCACCGTTATCCTTGCAAACATGTGTTGTCCGGTTGTGACATTTTTTGCTTCAGTTAAAGCAGTAGTTAATTTTTCCTCGGTAACTTCTGATTCCTTGGCTGTAATGACCTCAAACGTGCAAATGACGCTTCCGTTCTCGAAACTGATTACCACTACTTCATGAAAACCTACAATTTCTTCAAGAATGTTTGTTAGTATCTTAGTAATTTCTTTCGCCAGCTTCTTAAATTCCTCACTGTCGGCATCACTGAGTTCTTCTGTATAAACCAAATTGGTTATTGTCACTGATACAATGAAGACTTCTTCTTCCTCTTCTAGAGGTGGTTTAGTTGTGCTCGCAGTCGTAGAGCCCTGTGTTGAAGGTTGTTCAGTTGTCACACTCTCCCTTTCAGTGCTGGTAGTTGAAGTCGTTGTTGAAAAGAAATCAGACTGCATTCTTGACAAACTTGGCGAGACTAAGGGCCCTTGACTTCGCGATACATTCAATGAAACGGAGGCCACTGACTTGGTTTTTGACACATTTGGTGAGACAAACAGAACATTACTTGATGGTACCGAAGTTAACAAGGCAGGTGCTGACGTATTCAGTGCCACACTCTGTGAGTAATAATAGGCTGACTGACTAAGTGATGTAGTTGTTGAGACAAGACGAGGGTGAGTTGTTGACAGACTTGATGAGGGTGAGGTTAAATGACTTCTTGATACTTTCAATGTGACAGATACTGATTTGCTTGTTGACACATTTGGTAATGCAGATAGCCGATGACTTGTTGGTAAAGTTACTGAAGCATATGTTGACATTTTCATTGGCGCACTCAATGAGTGATAGGAGGACTCCCTAGGCACGAAACCAGACTGTATTTCTGATGGTGAGGCAGAGGCTAAATGACTTTGCGATGGACTTGGCACGAAAGGCAGAGACTGTGTAAATGCAACACTTGATGTGGTAGAAGATAAATGACTTGACGGCACACTTACAAACGAGGACACTGACGCATTCTGCAACACACGCGATGAGGATGAGGCTGGCCGGCTGGGTGATGTTCTTGCAGAGAGCACTCCAGACTGTGTTGTTGAATGACTCGATAACGCACTTGTTGAGATAAAGGTAGACGACTGCGTTGTTGAAACACTTTGTGCGACAAGGGTTACATGGCTTTGCGATACACTTGGCAAGACGTAGACTGACCTGCTTGTTGACGCCGTTGTTAAGACGGACTCTGCGTGACTTGATGGTATTGTTAATGAAGAAGATGCTGGCGTTGACAAACTCATTGAGTGATAGGCCGACTGGCTTTGCCGTGAAGCAGTTCCTGAGGCAGGACCAAGCTGTGTTATTGATGGGCTTGAGAAGGTAGAGGTTGCATGACTTCTCGATACATTTGAGATGACAGAAAGTGACTTGCCTGTTGACTCGTTTGTCGAGAAAAGTAATCGATGACTTGTTGTCACAAGAAGTAAGGCAGACGTTGATGTATTTAATGAAACGCTCATTGAGGAATAGGCTGACTGACTAGGTGGAGTACCTAACGAGGGGAAACCAGACCGCACTGATGACAAAGTTGGTGAGACTGAAGGCACCTGAGTTTGCGATATATTCAGCAAGACGGAGGTTGACTTGGTTGTTGAAGCGTTTGGTGACACAGTTGTTACGTGACTTAATGTCACCGAAGTTAACAAGGTCGTATTCAGTGACACATTTATTGAGTGAAAGGCCGATTGGCTAAGTGACGTAGTTGCTGAGACTGGACTAGACTGTGTTGTTGTCAAACTTGACAAGGTGAAGGTTAAATGACTTCGCGATAAGTTTAACATGATGGATGCCGGCATGCCTGTGAATGAGACAGTTAATAAGTGAGATGCTGACATACGCAGTGGCCCACTTGGTGTCGAAAACGCTGACTGGCGAGGTGACGTACTGTCTGACACAGGAATAGACTTTGGTGTTGACAGACTTGACAGGTCGGAGGTTAACTGACTTCTTGATACATTTAAGATGGCAGATACTGATTTGCTTGTTGACACATTTGGTGAAGCAGATACCCGATGACTTGTTGGCAAAGTTACTGAGGCATATGTTGACGTATTTAATGACACAGTCGGTGAATGATGGGATAACTCACTAGGTGTCATACTTTCCGAGACGAAACCAGACTTAATTGTTGATGGTGCGGGAGAGGGTAAGTGACTTTGCGATGCACTTGGTAGGAAAGAGAGAGACTTCATAAATGACACACTTGGTGTGGTAGGAGTTAAATGACTTGACGGCACACTCACAAACGCGGACACGCCACTTTGCGACACATTTGACAACAAAGGGAGAGACTGCGTAAATTCAACACTTGATGTGGTAGAGGCTAAGTGACTTGACGGCAAAAACACAGACACTGACGTATTCTGCGACACACGGGATGAGGATGAGGCTGACTGGCTAGCTGACGTACTTGAAGACAGGTTTCCAGACTGTGTTGTTGACTGACTTGATAATGCAGTCGTTGAGATGAGGGTAGACTGTGTTATTGACCCATTTGGTGAGACAGAGGTAACATGAGTTGGCGATACAGTTATCAAGACATATGCTGACCGGTTTGACGACGCCATGGTTGAGACAGACACTACATGACTTGATGGCACAGCTGGCAAAGTAGATGCTGAAGTAAAAATTGACAAACTGGTTGGAGACGAGTCTGACTGGCTATGCCGTGACAGAGTTACTGAGACAGGACCAAATTGTGTTATTGACACACTTGGCAAGGCAGAGGTTGCATGACTCGTCGATACATTCAAGGTGACAGACAGTGATTTGCCTGTGGACACGTTTGGTGAAAAAGACGAGTGATGACTTGTTGGCACAGGAAGTATGGGAGATGTTGACGTATTTAATGGCACACTCAGTGAGGAGTATGCTGACTGACTCGGTGAAGTAATTTCAGAGAGGAAAGCAGACTGCATTGATAACAAAGTTGGTGAGACAGATGGCACTTGGCTTTGCGTTATATTCAGCAAGACGGAGGCGGACTTGGGTGCTGACACATTTGGTGACACGGGTGAGACATGACTTGATGGCACCGAAGATGACAAGGCCCGAGATGCTGACGTATTCAGTGGCACATTCAGTGAGTGGAAGGCTGACGGGCTAAGGGACGTACTTGCTGAGACGGGACCAGACTGTGTTATCATCAAAGGTGATGAGACGGAGGTTGGATGACTTCGTGATAGGTTTGTTGCGATCGATGGTGAGGCGCTTGTTGACACATTTGACGAGTGATAGATTGACTGGCTAAGCGATGTTGTTGCTGAGACGGGAGCAGACTGTGTTGTTGTCAAACTCGATGAGGAGGAAATTGAAGGACTTCGCGATACGTTTATCGTGAGTGTTGCTAAAGTGCCTATGGATGACACAGTTAATAAGGCAGATGCTGATCTATCACCTGATGCACTCAGTGCAAAGGAGGGCAAGCTGCTAAGTGAAGTGGTTGATGAAACCAAACCAGGCTGTAGTGTTGACAAACTTGGGGAGACAGTGGGCACTTGACTTTGTGATATATTCAACAAGAAGGAGACCGCTGACTTGGTTGTTGAAGCATTTGGTGACACAGATACGAGACGACTTGATGGCACAAAAGTTAACAATGCCCTGGATGCTGACGTAGTTAGTGAGTAAAAGGCTGACTTGGGAAGTGACGTAGTTGCTGACACTGGACCAGACTCTGTTGTTGACAGACTCGACGAGCCGGAGGTTGAATGACTTCTTGACGCATTTAGGACGTCAGATACTGATTTGCTTGTCGAAACATTTAGCGAGGCAGATGCCTGACGACTTGTGGGCATAGTTTCTAAGGCATATGTTGACGTATTCAATGACACACTACGTGATCGATATGCAGACACGGAACCAGACTGTATTGTTGATGGCAAGGAAGAAGCAAAATGACTTTGCATTGCACTTGGCTTGAAAGGGACAGACTGCGTAAATTCAGCACTTGGTGTGGTAGAGGCTAAGTGACTTGATAGCAAAAACACAGACACTGACGTATTCTGCGACACACGGGATGAGGATGAGGCTGACTGGCTAGCTGACGTACTTAAAGACAGGTTTCCAGACCGTGCTGTTGACTGACTTGATAATGTAGTTGTTGAAATGAAGGTAGACTGTGTTATGGACCCATTTGGTGAGACAGAGGTAACATGAGTTGGCGATACAGTTATCAAGACATATGCTGACCGGCTTGACGACGCCATGGTTGAGACAGACACTACATGACTTGATGGCACAGCTGGCAAAGTAGATGCTGAAGTAAAAATTGACAAACTGGTTAGGGAAGAGGCTGACTGGCTATGCCTTGACACAGGTGCTGAGACAGGACCAAATTGTGTTATTGACACACTTGGCAAGGCAGAGGTTGCATGACTTGTCGATACATTCAAGGTGACAGACAGTGATTTGTCTGTGGACTCGTTTGATGAAAAAGACGAGTGATGACTTGTTGGCACAGGAAGTATGGGAGATATTGACGTATTTAATGGCACACTCGGTGAGGAGTAAGCTGACTGACTCGGTGAAGTAATTTCCGGGCTAAGCGATGTTGTTGCTGAGACGGGAGCAGACTGCGTTGTTGTCAAACTCGATGACGAGGAAATTGAAGGACTTCGCGATACGTTTATCGTGAGTGTTGCTAAAGTGCTTATGGATGACACAGTTAATAAGGCAGGTGCTGATCTATCACCTGATGCACTCAGTGCAAAGGAGGGCAAGCTGCTAAGTGAAGTGGTTGATGAAACCAAACCAGACTGTAGTGTTGACAAACTTGGGGAGACAGTGTGCACTTGACTTTGTGATATATTCAACAGGAAGGATATCGGTGACTTGGTTGTTGAAGCATTTGGTGACACAGATACGAGACGACTTGATGACACAAAAGTTAAGAAGGCCCTAGATGCTGACGTAGTCAGTGAGTAAAAGGCTGACTTGCGAAGTGACGTTGTTACTGACACTGGACCAGACTCTGTTGTTGACGAACTCGACGAGCCGGAGGTTGAATGACTTCTTGACACATTAAGGACGGCAGATACTGATTTGCTTGTCGAAACATTTGGCGAGGCAGATGCCTGACGACTTGTGGGCAAAGTTTCTGAGGCATATGTTGACGTATTCAATGACGCACTACGTGATCGATATGCAGACACGGAACCAGACTTTATTGTTGATGGGAAGGAAGAAGCTAAATGACTTTGCATTGCACTTGGCTTGAAAGGGAGAGACTGTGTAAATTCAGCACTTGGTGTGGTAGAAGCTAAGTGACTTGATAGCAAAAACACAGACACTGACGTATTCTGCGACACACGGGATGAGGATGAGGCTGACTGGCTAGCTGACGTACTTAAAGACAGGTTTCCAGACCGTGCTGTTGACTGACTTGATAATGTAGTTGTTGAAATGAAGGTAGACTGTGTTATTGACCCATTTGGTGAGACAGAGGTAACATGAGTTGGCGATACAGTTATCAAGACATATGCTGACCGGCTTGACGACGCCATGGTTGAGACAGACACTACATGACTTGATGGCACAGCTGGCAAAGTAGATGGTGAAGTAAAAATTGACAAACTGGTTAGGGAAGAGGCTGACTGGCTATGCCTTGACACAGTTGCTGAGACAGGACCAATTTGTGTTATTGACGCACTTGGCAAAGGAGAGGTTGCATGACTCGTCGATACGTTTAAGGTGACAGACAATGACTTCCCTGTTGACACATTTGATGAGAAGGGACCAGACTGTGTTTTTTCCAAAGGTGATGAGGCAGAGGTTGCATGACGTTGTGATGCGTTTAACTTGATCAATGCTGAGGTGCTTGCGGGTGACACTGTAAATAAGGCAGATACCGATGTATGAAGTTTAGCAATCAGTGTAGAGGTGGATAACTTGCTAAGTGAAGTAGATGATGAAACGAAACCAGGCTGTATTGTTGACAAACGCAGTGAGACAGACGGCACCTGACTTTGCGATCTATTGAGCAAGAAAGAGGCCACTGACTTGCCTGTTGACACATTTGGTGAGACAGATAATCGATGACTAGTTGGCACTGTTAGGAAGGCAGATGTTGACTTATTTATTGCCACACCCAGTGATGAATAGGCTGTCTGAGTAGGTGACGTACCTTCCAAGACGGAACCAGAGTGCATAGTTGACAAAGTTGGTGAGACGGAAGGCACTTGATTTTGCAATGTGTGCAGCGACAAGGAGGCCGCTGGCTTGGTTCTTGAACCATTTGTTGTGTTGGTGGTGTACTGACCAGATGACACATTGATTGTAGGATTAACTGATTGATACGTTGGAACACTTGTTGCTTGCTGTTGAGAAGCTATAAAATTGACAATAAGAGAACAGAAGCGTGTCATTCGAAACACCTACTTAAGGTGACCGTTTTGGCGAAACTAAAAGAGTTGCAGTTTGGGGCTATGAGAAGTAAGTGCAATCAGTAGCATGATTCCCTAATGGCGAGTCAGAGTTATCTTCATTGATTTCCTGATAGTTTCTGCAGGGTATTTGGCTCCTGTCCTTACAAGCGAGTCGTTTACAAGGCGAGAGTTGACACGAAAACGTCCCCAAAACACTTATTGGCCGAGATTACCCGGCTCAACCCCGTTGGTGTCAGCACGTTCGTGTTTCTATAAAGTTTGCAAGTGTTCCACGATCGTGTTTATGCCTGTTTCAATTTTTATGCGTTGGCCTTGATCGATTTGTTTTGCCCCTTGATGCATACTCCCGCATACAGAATTCGCATGCATTACAATCACCATTAATCTTGTCACTCAAAAATCACACATTCCGATCGTTTTTAAGGGCCCGCATCTCATTATCTAAAATGCCCTGCGTCATAGTTGTGTTAGAATGCAACAACCTTCGTCACCACAATTTCTCCGAAATCAATGTTTACGAAAGCAGTTGCGTTTCTTGGAATTCGCCAGCTACGCGAACTCGCGAGAATGCCGCACCCGTCTACCTTCGGTGGCCGTGGTCGCGTGTGGGCCAAGACTGAATGAGTTATTGAAGTACAGAAACCAGAACCTTTTTAACCAACTAAAGTGAAACCAATACTGTAGTTTTGGCTTTAGCCTCAGTAGAAATAATTTCTCTCTTTTATCAAATCAGAGCTCTGTGTCTGTAAACGGGCAAAACACGACCTTCTGCATGCCTCCGTATCGTTGAGATCGCATGAAACCTCGTTCATGTCTGTTATTAAATTTATAGTCATTGTACGATAAATGAAGAAATAGCAATGAAGGGCAATTTTGTCACAAGGCATAGTTCCGCCCCAACTGTATCAACGCCCGAGAAAGTTTATTTGAGACTGATTTCACATGAAGAAACGGAGTTTACTCCTGAACAGACATCCATATTATTATTGCATGATGAACCTGGTTGAACTCGAATAACATAAGCTATACTGACGGGTGGAACCCAAACGGTTTGAATCAGCTCGGTATACAAGACTTCACTGCCGATTAGAAGTGTTCAATTGATGTTGTTATGGAACGCATGCTATCCAGTGAATTCTAACTCATTAAAAAGTAGTATTTGTTTTTTTCCTTACTGGTATTTTTTTCATTGATATTTACTTGTAACGTAATCCCTAATCTCGGGTAGATTACCCGAGACGCAGTCATTAAGAGTTATTTCAGATGACCCAGAAACGCCATTCGTGTCCAATTTGCCCTGCACGCTCAGCTGTCACAAAAAAAGAGATGTTTTTAGTGTTATATGTACGATGAAACGCCCGGCACAATTTTCTGTGGTTCTGGGGCCCCGAATTACTCGAAAAGTGTCTTGGAAGGTGTGTTTAATAATTTGTTGGGACATACGGCAAGGTTTATTCTGAAATCAAATCATATCGAGATGGTACTACCGTAGTCTGTCCCACCGCTGGATACCTTTCATTCTCCAGCTGAGACGTAAAGGATTAAACAAGGTACTAATTTGTTTCTCAATGTGGAAAAATGCTTCAAATGACAAATCTTCGCACGGTTTGTGAAGGCGGAAATTTGCTACTGAGAAGTGTCTTCTTACTCATAAATCAAGTACTTCTTTGCACACAAATCCGCTCCAGTTCACTTTGAAGAGCTTAGCGATGACGACAGAGACGCCTTGTGCTTTTATAATTATTTGAAAGGAAACTACGTGAAGCTATGCTGGAGTTCCCGGTTGCAAAGATGGATGACCTGTACATACGGCATACGGCACCAACCTATCTTTGTGGTCTGAGCGATCTGAAAGACGCGGATCTATTTTTGCTACTTGCGTAGTCAGATTATTGTTTTTCTAAATATTCTTGACCATTCAATAAGACGTCAGGCTAATGTTTTTTTGTTAGTTTCCTTAGTTCATCTTGAGATTACCCGATTTAATTGGTTGTTCAGTGGCGAAATTTCTAGATAACTATTCATACACTATATTGATACACTATTTCTTGCGTTTTCCAAAAACGAATGTTGCTAGCCCTTGCAGAGTTTCTTGAGCACGGAGAACACAATTCCACGACAGCTCTCTCTAATACAGTATTAAGAAACGGGAGTCGAAATTATTTCAGTTTGTCATTTAAATATTAATTCCAGAATAAGAAATAATTAAGTGTCTGAGTGGATTCTGTTTTGATACCAGAGCAACAGTTTGTACTGATCCTGATCACTCATAAAACCATATTGTTTTTTAACTCGCGAGGATCAAATCAACTGCAATACAGAACACCGCCTGTGAAGATCACCTTCTCAGTCCGCATGCTTACAAAAGATGGAACCATCTTCCAAGTCTTTTATTGCACATTGGACCATAATGACCCATAATGGAGAGAAAAATGCTTAGTAGAAATTGCTGTCTGTTTCATATGTCACCGTTACTTACGACTTCATCTGCTAAGGCAGCACCGCAAGAAAGATTGGCTGCTTTCTAAGACTCACATACCCAAGCGGTATCTAGAACAATAACATTTCATATTGATGTGTTTATCTAAAAACTGTATTTTCCTCACCTTGGTTGATAAATAGGGCGACAACAAAGATATAGTAGCCTGATGAATGCTGCTCAGAGCACAAATGATTCATGTCCAAGATGTACGCCAAATACGCCGGGTAGAAGGTGAAAGCTATTTTAAAAGCCACCTTCCGTCAAACCACGTGCTCTCGGTCAAACAACTGTCCCACTACATTTATGACAGCCTTTCAGACGACCCGTCCTCAGAGTGCCTCAGACAACTACGGCGTTATCCAGATTAATCTTGGACGTGTAAAGGCGATCAGAAAGCACGAAGACAGCAACAAGTTGAGCTCGAAAGTTCAATGACAAATCGTGCTTTTCACTGCGACTAAAAAAAAGCACAATACTGTACCCTCTCGCTGCGCACGTGATGTAGGCTTTTTTTTTTCCAAGAACTCATATGATGAGAGGCAGGCTTTGAATGTCGGCCAGAACTGCTCCATTAACATTCCACGTGAGTTGAACGCGCAAATTTAACGCGCGTGTGTCGTAATTTTCATTTCGCATTTAATAATAGAACAAAGAGCTGGCGAATGCGAAACAAGCGGGCTTAGGACGCGCCGAAAAGTCTTGACATTAATTTGAACTGAGAGAAAGAAAATCTACATTTTATAAACAAATTAAGAAATCAAATGTCTGTTTGGCAAAAAGGAAAACAGATCACATACTTTATATTGAATTCAGCCGAGAGATTTAGTGTGTCTTAATAATCCCGGCCAGGGGGCGTACCAGCTCTAGCATGGTCTCGATACCCCTCCAGGGTAACCACACAAATACTGAAAACAAACAATTCATCGAACCCTACAAGCAATAGCAACTATTAAATAGACGGTCAGCGTAAGAGAACTGCTACACGGCAGTCCAGGCCTGAGGAGGCTTTTGCAAAAGTAAATTAAATCTTCTTTGGAGTTGGGCTATCAATCCCCTTAAAAGAGTTGGCTTATTGCTGATGAAAATTAAATTGCACAGGATAACAAGAAATGTATAAAAAGAAAAGAAGAGTCGAGTGGCCATGTCCGGTTACCTGAATGACAAAGTCTAAGAAGTTTTTCAAACAAACATTTACTTAAGAAGACCTATCTCGTTTGCATCGCACTCCCAATGCAGTTGACTTGACTGTTTTTTACAAACGGTGTTTTGCATAACTCTGGTTCCGCGTGGAGTGGAAAACCAACGCGATTTCGTCACTAGAAATTACACGAGAATTTAAGGTTAACCTTAACTAGAACTGTCTCTTTCATGCCTTTTTCCGCCGGAGACTCGATGATTAAACAGTTAACCCCTTGCTTGATGCAGCATGTTTGTTAGCCTTTGCAAGAATAAATGGTGCAAATCAAAGCGATGGTCACTGAGCAGTTGTGAACTGAAAAGCACGCTGATAGGAAAATCAACATGATGCTCGGAAATTTCGCCGAAGAAACCCCGACTGAACTCTCCGAGTCATTAGTTTAGCAGTACATATGATCACATGTAGATGCCAATCCTAAAATAACTGCGTTATCAAATGTTTTGAACAGTCAAGGGGAAAAGGCACTTTCTGTGAATGTGAGAATATTTGACGTTGTTTGAAACCTTCCAATTTCTGCATTTCCTCACGAATACTTATCAAAGCTCAATGCGATGTCTAACTCACCTTTCATAGCAAATGCAATGATGATCCAGACTGCTCGCAAAGACATCTCATTAGCGTCCATTGCAGCCCCAAATCGCACTTTTTCACCGAATAATGATACCGAAACAGTGCCTTGAAGAGAAGACTCGTTTTACGGGAGGCGATATTTGGATGCTGTCAGTTTGGCTCCATTAAATACAAAATGTATGCAGAGTTATGTATTTGTTTTATAAAAATCTGAGAAATGCTTAGAAATAATAAAAGTTTACTTATTGATTGACAGGCTCTCATCGAGCGATAACTAGAGTTATCAGTGATTCATCGCTGGGCGGTCATGAACAGGTCAGAGACATTAACACCTAACGAAACCATAAGGTTTAGTAAAAACAAAAAAGAGATGTTGTTATTTCAATATTTACAACTTGTTTTCAGTATTCTATGGTGATGGCCTGGAGATTGAATTAATTTCAAACACTTTAAAAAAGCATTTATGTTTCAAGAGCAAGTTTAAGGTCAAAGCAAGGTTTGCCGGTTTGTTGTTTCGATTTGTTTTTCCGCCACCGCTTCTTCTTCTTCTCCTTCTTTTTTTTTTCTTTTTTTTTTGTGTGTGTGTCTG
>BLFK01000391.1:1363833-1388354 GCA_014634185.1 Astreopora myriophthalma | reverse complement strand
CTGTCTGTGTTGGGGGGGGGTATTGTCAATCTATCGTGTAATTTTCGTTTTTTTTTTCACGTCCTTGGAGCGTAGGATGTCACAGCCACTACTTCCGTTCTAAAAGGCCACCTATCACAAGAGCATAAAATTGCTTGCATATGGTTGACTGAGATGAGATGTTCAGTGCTCAGTCAGGCTGCTGCATAGTGAGATTGATATTTTTTCTGACGCAGTGACACAGGCTTACTGGAATTTTTTCTGAATAACCCCCGTCACTTTCTAGAAGAGTATCATTCTCAATGCTTCCATAGTTAAACAAACGAATGCAAAAGCAAATACAAAGATACACGCTTCCAAGCTCTGTTTCACAACCTGCACAACTGAGATGCCGGGCAAGGATTCTGTTGTTGGAAACATAACTTTGTAATATCTCTTCTTCGGCGTAAAGTTGTACAGACATTTCTACCTGCAGGTGGTTTCTTACAAGTGCATGTCCAACTGGATTTTTAAAAACATATAATAATAAGTAGCATGACAGTTCGGGGACACACCCGTTGCTACGTGACCAGACTGCTGATACCTTAGACCGTCTGGTTTGCCTTGCGTGCTAGGTGTACGTGTCATGGAAAAACCTCAAAAGGACAAGAAAGCTGCAGAACATCGGAATGTTTGACGGCAAAGATGAGGAGTTACCAAGGTTACAAATTAAGAACATAAATGAAAATTCCTCACACGCCTAAAAATAGTCTCCTCTGTCAACAAAACGTTAAGGGTGTATTATCAAATTAACAGACAATGTTCACAATAAGGAGAATCATGTTTTGAGGTCAACATGGCTAGCAGATCATTGAATGGCAAGAGCCTAGCCGAAACGTTTCTTTGCGAGGGGTACGTTCAAGCACGGCGGATTTAATGCCTCAGGAGAAAACAACAATTATGATCAGATACTAACTTGCGGCAGCTTTAATCATTGAAAAATTAGCACATGTAAATTGCCGGTAATACCCTTTGTTATGACATTGTTAAAAACGTTGCTAACAACAAGGCACCAAAGGGTCATCTAGGATTTTAATGAGATCACAACTCGCGCTTCCAAGTATTTGGTAGCCGCATATGATCGTTCAATATAAAATCCGTTTTAAGACCGAAGTATCGGGGAAATTCCCCAAGAACCAAAAAAAAACTAAAATTGTCGAGTCCCTAAATGCCTGAAAAAACAAAAAACTTAAAAACAAAAGAAAAACAAACAAAAATGGATGCTAAAAACACAAGCGTGTTGTATTTGCTGTCAGGATTGTTGCAATGAAGTATTTTGGCAATTTGTTTTACCTAGGGCGGTTCCTCAGTTCTCACTTTGCTCGCCGATTTCTTTCGCGCTCTCCGCTGCCCAAATTCTCCACTGCGGAACCTGCGGAACCTGCGGAACCTGTTGACAGGAAGCAGGCAGACGAAGGGTGGTAAAATGCTGCAGTTCCCGTAGAAACGTCTTGATTGTTCCTGTTAAAAATGCAATTTATGCCGCAAAAGGGTGACACGAAATTTGACATGAATGCTCGTGAAGAACCTTAGCCTGTCTGACTTACCATAAAAAGGCATCTTCTCAGGACTCTTAGCCTCCTTATTGCTAACCTTCGAACTTCGTGTATATTCACATCACGAAAGCACCAGTAGGCCAGTATTTCCTTCTCGATGTGTGCTTTTCCGTGGTGATCACTAGTTTTTTAACTGCACCCAGTGATTTCTCCTATTCTGTTTGTTAACATGCACTCGTTTTCTCTCGTTTTCTCTCGTTTTTCTTTTTCTTAACACAAAATTCCTCAGTTGCCTTAGCGAAGTTCTTCTCAACACTCGAAATTATCGTGGAAAACAACATAATAGTCTGTGGTATGGAATTCAGGCCCCAGATGCTCAAATACGGGCTCGAAGGATAATTCACTATCAGATCCAGCACTTTCAAAAGGTGGAGTGATTTCCGTATCACAACACGTCACCCGGTTTTATTCGTTTTAGGGCCTGTGTTGGGGGACCTCAGGTAGGTGAGGTAACCCGCCTAGTCGCGCCGTGGTCGACAAATAGCCCGCATTTACATACAATCTTACAACCCCGGAATCCCGGGGTGAAGTTTCTAGAGGTTGTTGCAAATGTAACATGAACGAGACCGGCAAGGCGGGTTACCCCACCTTAAGAAGTTTACACGGCAAAATGCGACCACGGCTGACAGGGTTACCCTACCCGGCAGCCCACCTAGGTGGCTTACCCCACCTATCATGTAACCCGCTCCCAAATTGTCTTGATCACGTTTAACCACACCTAAGCTGGTTACCTCACATACCTGCCCCCCCTTCTATGTAAACAGGCCCTTAGTTTTAGTACAAATAGAATGCTGATGCGCGGACTGCAGTAGGTCGTGTTTTGTCCTCCGTGACTGCGCTTCCGTATGCTTCATTTTCTTGTGCTTGTTTCACGCGTGGGAACGTCGTAGAGATATGCTTGTGCTTATCGCAAAAGTGGGAACCAGGCTTATCATTAATGTGAGTACCCTGTGTTCCTGGGTGCCCTGTTTTTTCCCGCTTTTTGGGTCACACGAACTTCGTTAACTTGATTTCTCCTGATGTAATTTTTCTTTTGTTCATGTTAACCTTGAATGTTTGTAAAGGTTTCGGGGCACACTTGAAGTTATGAGGTCAGGAGCAAGAAAGTGAAATGAACAAACCAGTGTTTTGGTTGCAACACCCTTAATCTTTTATTTTGGGACACCGCGGGCATTCTTAAAAATATCGGCAGCAAAACCACAATAACGGGAGAACATCACTTTATTAGTTAAGCGTCAGCACCAGGCACTACAGACTGCATGCTACTGCGCACGCTCAGGAGACTCTGTCGCCACTCTTCCAAGCGAATGCGCAGTTCTTGCCACTGCTTCACACCAAATGTTCTGTGGGTAGCAGCGCTGTAGAAACGAAAAGGAACAGAAACACTACCTTCGTTGGATAAACTCTGTCGTTGCAACACAAGGAGCTATGATTAATAAAACACTCCCTTCCGTACCCGGGATTGCCCCTTTCAGCGCTTTTTTTCTCACTTCTGCGTTGCTCCCGGTCTAGCGTTTTCAGTTCCCGCCCTGTCATCGCTGCGTTACTGATCACAATATCTCGCCCTTTCTCTCACACACCCATCCCTCTCCTGGTCATTTTACCCCTGTCGCCCCTCCCAAGAATCCGGGTTAAAAACTGCCAATTTACCTGATGACGACTCTCTTGTTTACTTGGTCAACCTTTGCACGAATGAGTTTTGAGCGAAGAGCTGGCAAAAAGCAAAAACGGAAAACAAACCATTGATGAGTCAAAACACTCGGGATGCGGGTATGAAAGACGTGAACTACTGTCAGCAGGCAAACGCGAAGTTCAAATGAACGGGCACAAGAAAAACCTTACAGAGAAGCACTGTCTTCTAGTAGCACTACATTTTTAATGGCTAACAAGGTTTCGACAAAACCCCGTCCAAGGCCCTGCAGGCATTCTACATTTCTCAACACTCTTCCTCTCCAGCCAATATGTTAAATTTGCTTACATTTAAAAATCTTCCGGTAACACACAGGTTCTGTATGAGTTTTGATGGTAGCTTCATGCAAGACACCTTGGAAAGGTAACCGGGCAGTGGGTATACATGTATTACTGACCATCAATAACAAATTCTTCGATTTCTTCTAAACCAATATTAAGTTCCTTGCAAAGGTCGTCAAAGCTGACTTCTGCCTCGGCTTCGCCAATTGACATCAAAGTTAAAACACGCATTTTATGCAAGTTCTTTTCATGAGACAGACCTGGAAAACCAGAGATCACCAATTGTTACATTGGTTCTACCCTGCAAGCAGTGGATTCTCGTCTGTTATCCGCTTTGGTAGCGAAACGAGAGAGAAACCACTGCGAGCAAGCGATCCGCTCCGTCCTGATTCAGGGACAAATAAATTAAAATAGACCTGAAAAACTAATTTGCAAACCAGTATTTTCAGCACAACGTGTACGATAAGGTGACGTAATTTAATGACGTGTGGGTGTCGTCAGCCACGCATGCTCGACAGAGAACGGCTCGCTAACTTGCAGTGGTTTCTCTCTCGTTTCGATACTAAAGAGAATAAGAGAAGAGAATCCACTGCTTGCAGGGTACATTGATTCAAACACAAGCCACAAATCATTTTATACAATATTTAGGATAGTACGCACACTTTGATTGGTCAATAGGTGTGCTTAGATGAGAATATGTAAACACCGTTGTGACATCACACGAATTTTGATTGGTTATGTGTGGTCAGATGCAGGTTTTTATTGGCTGGTAGGAAATACGATTGTCCAGAGCATGTATTACAAAAATCTATTTCAACCAAGAAGTAAATCAACAACATTTTCCTTCATTTGAGAAATATTTTATAAAAGCAATGGAGGACTTTTCTTCCGTGTTTACATAGCCTCATCTAAACACACGGGGGGTTGGGAGAATTCTCGACAGTTGTGGAAACCCTCGTCTCGGGTTCGCATAACTGTCTTAAATTCTCCCAACCCCTCCTTGTGTTTAGGTGAGGCTAAGTAAACATGGAAAAAGTCCTCTACTGATTAATTACGACACATGGTGTCTAAGTAACATCGTGCCTGGTCATGGGTCACACAAAATGGTTGAGTTACATGTAACACAGTCAGTTGCCTGGAAAATGTAGGAGTACAGTATAATTCGTAACACTAAAATTATTCAGAACAAGGTCTCACCACAAGAATCCACAAAATCTTTGTTATTTCCATAGAATTCTACATAATCCAACAGCCGCCCAGAAACAAAGATTTTAAGAAGCTAGATTAATTTGAGACATAAACAAAATTTAATAAAAAAGCAATGCATCATCATTCTCAACAACATCAGCTGCAAAAGAAATCAAAATTAATTGTCATTAACAATCAAAATTAGACCCCAACAGCTCTCACTGGTATGTCAATTATATATATAAATTATATATTTACATATTTATATATATAATAAATAATAATATAAAATAATTTATATTATAATTTTATTATATAAAATAATATATATATTATATATATTATATATTATATAATAATATGTATATTATATATATATTATATATATATATTATATAATAATATGTATAATTATATAACATTTCTTCAAACATCACAGTTTTTGATAGTGGGTAAATATATACAAAAAATGGAATGTGTATTACATATTTAGATGTCACATTTTTTGTAATTATTAGTGTAATATTTAATCTTGCATGTGTATTTTAATATTGTAATCACCATAGTTGTCATTTCATTGTGTACTGGTTCAATGAACAAGATTATTCCTTTTTTCCCCACTTCACTGCCCACCTCAACTAGCCATTGCTAACTGGTTGTGTGAATTCTTTTCCCTTATATTCATTTATTCTTTTGCACTGCTATGTTTAACCCAGCATTGTATCTGTGAATAAAATGTTGTTGCTGTTGTTCTTGTTGTTGTTCTTTAAAAACATTCAAAGCCATGCTTTACCTCTGTTGTTGATAGTCATGCCATATTACCTGGTGGATGGGTTCACCCTGTAATGCAGCCACCGGTGGCAGCGTCAATAGGAAATCCATTATTAGAACATTAGGTCTTCCAAGTAGGCTCACTATACAGTTTTTCGCATCATCTTTCACTTCTAATGCATTCTCATCTGAATATGTCCTGAGGAGCTCAACCATTACTTTTGTTGCTTCTTCACTGTAACAAAATACATGGAAGAAAAGCTATTGTAAAAGTTCCAAACGTACACGCATTCACATCCAAGCACAGTCTCTTTAAGAGGTTTATTCATTCCTGGGAAAGAAGCAGACTAGTTTGAAGCTGGACCTAAATTGCAGGCAAGTTAACCCTAACACACTCCCAAGGCTGACTTATGGATTTTACTCAGGCTAATGCCAGATGATTTTACAGGTAAAATTAATTGTGGACCTCTTAGAGTTGACGGAATTAAGTGTAATGCACATAAAGGAGGAAATACACTTCCACATGATGCTCTAACTCATGGTCTACAATCAAATAACCCATCATTGATGTCTATCTAATCGAACATCAATGACTCAAAACATCACTATACTGGTCCATAGAGCTAGCAAAATGAGAGTTAACGAAATCTCAAAGTAATGCTACACTGCAGTAATAATTTATGTTAACATCTGTACCTTTGCCTGTCTTCCGTCAGGGCATCAAAGAGCAGTCTGTAAACTTTCCTGGCCTTCTCCCCATCTACTTTCCACATCTTAAGCCAGGACTTAACCTAGATGTAAAAAAACATACACAATTACAAAGGTTGTGATCATTATAATGCAAAAGGTGTTATGGAAAGAAAAATAGAATAATTTAAAATAAATGTAGCTGTAATTGATCATAACTGTACCTGGTCCAAGGACACTGCAATCTGATCAATCACTCCGGCCTTGCTTGCAACTTTGATCTGTGTGCAGTAAACATCATACCTGACAGGATCTCTTTCATGAAGCCAGTTCAGCAGAATGCTCAATCTATAAAGACCAAGACACATTAGGATGCTATGTAATCAATAACATGAAAGGCTGATTGTCTGACCACAAAAAGTATTCATGGAACAAAATGATAATTGCAGACCATCACGTATTCACACCAATCCCCAGCAGTGCTGCTAACTTACATTCTTAGTCTACTCAATGATGTGGCTTCCTCAGAATTAGCTTCAGAAACTTTGTTGCAGAATTTCTTGATTAAGTCATCTCTATTTTCTGTCACCACCAATATGAGTGATAGCAGACTGTTCATCACACCTTCAAGTTCTTCCCAGAAAGAAAAAATACATACATAAAGAAACTGGGCAATGAAAAGAGGACAATGTACACAGTGGCAAGAAGATATGAATTTTATGTTCGAGTGGCAACAAGAATATCTCACTCATTCGCTGCACTCACTTGTGAGATATTGTTCTTGCCACTTGAACATAAAATTCATATCTTTGAACAAACGTGCAATTTTCTTTTTATCATGTAGACAAAAACACATTAAGTAAAAGCTACTGTGAAACAGTTTTATTCACTTAAAGGCAGAAGATGAGGTCATCGATATCCTCACTAGTGAGGATATGGAAAATATGCCACTATGGTCGCGGATGTAGTTTCATATGAATATTATGAGTGGTGTAATTCCCAAACACTCACGTCTGTATAATAAACCATAATAATTCCTCTTTTGTAACTTGATCTTTTTTACAAGACCTCTACAGTCTCATTCCCAGGGTCTTTCCTTCCCCTACCAAAAGACCTCTGAATAAAGGTGTTACCCTGTCTATGTTGCAGGTAATTTTTAATTTTAGGTAGTGTTTTATTAACTAAGTATTTTTTCCGACTGTAGTTAGTTTTATATCATCCTGTGGCAAGGATTAATGGTTAGGCCTAAGTACTGATTTGAAATGGTTAGAATTTTAAGTTATGGTTATGGATACTACAAGTACACAGCATCTATGTTCTCATTTGGCATAAATTTTAAGTTTTGGTTGAGGTGAGTCTGGGACTAAAATAGAAATAAATTCAACTAAAATGAGGGAATTTGCAAGTTGTCCTGTGTAGTCTACTGGAAATGAAGGGAGACTCTTAATCTGGAGATAGCTGGTTCAAACCACAGTGGGTGAAAGGTAAGTTTCTTCTTTCCTGGTGAGTTGGGTTCATAATAATGGTACAAGATAGAAATAAGGGAAAAGACAGGAAAAAGATGGAAAAGTAGCAAAAAAGAGAAAGAAAAGTAAGCAAAATCTTTTTTTTAAACAGTTGATTAAGACCATAGCAGTGGAAAAATTACCTAGTTAAAAAAAATTACTTAGTTAAAAAAAATTACTTAGTTAAAAAAAATTACTTAATTAAAAATAAAATTACCTAAAAAATAAATTAACTGCAACTTCTACATACATGGTGTATCTGTTATTGTCTTCATCATTATCACCATCCTCCATGTCATTATATCTTAACTGTGTCAATCAGTTAGCAGCACAAACCTGATTCATTTTTAAAATTGATGTCACAGGCTGACAGCAACTGGTCAAGGTCTTCATGTAATGGAGTACTACTTTCTTCTTTTATATCTGCACCACAGGATCTGAGATAAGCTCTGATTTCCTGTGCCTTTAATAGAGAATAACAATTACGAATTATCCTTCCTGCAAAAAGTTTCCATGGTAGTGTAAACATCTACCTATAAGAAGACAAGGACCCATATGAGTTGGAAGTCTTTCTTCTTTTAACAAAAACTAAACAAGATCACAGACTTTTGGTGGAACCGTGCGGCAGATTCCCAGCTTTAAAGGCCCGATAATATGGCATTGGGGTACGTTTACAGCAACGAAACTATGAATTAATTCAGACGAATCGCAAGAGCAACATCGGAAGAAGAGAAAAGAAAAGAAACTTTTTAATATAACACATTTCACAATAATAATATAATCTTTTTCGTTGTACGTACTACACGTGACGAGAACTTTAAATGTTTACCGTGATCAGCCCTCTGAGATAAGCGTGAGCCGTCCAATATGACTAATGTTAGGGAAATTGCAAGTAGCATACCTGATCTTGCTCTCCAACATCAATAAAAGCCGGTAAAATCGTCTCCATGATGAGTTTAATTCCTATTCAGGAAAGTGGAAAGCTCGCTTTGGTACGTATGTCATGTATGAGGTCATTTAGTATACTACACTAATCGAAACTAACGAGTTCACAATGATAGACGACTCCAAACAAACAAAACAATTGCCTGAAAAATAATTTGTGAAGAGCAAAGTGACAACGCTTTTAACCGGAAATTGCGTTGTTCCTTCTGTTATTTTATCCTTTTTAGCAAATGCGCATGCGTAAAATCCTTGTACTCCAATAGGTGTAGGCGTACCAAACAAACTACGTACCATATGGATCACAAAATTACTACTCTGTCAAATATATTGTCGGCCGAAATTATGGTATAGTGGAAAGGACCTGAGCTGCGAGTACGTAAGGGATCTGTCACATATGGTCTAGGGGCCGACATTTCTCTCCCTCACTGCCTATCGGGGATAGGTATCCGAAAGCAGCTGTATAAGCGATCCGCGGGCCGAAATCTCGGGGAGACTCGTCATGGTACAACGCTCAGGCTTAAAATGTCCAGAGGTACCGCTACTGGTTCTAGTTTTTTTCTTGGCGATTTACTTAACGCATGCGCAATTGCCAATGTGCCTGCCCGCCTGCGCGCTTGAGAGACAGGAATTGCCTGGGAACGACGTTGAAGTCTCCTTTGACTAATCATTTGTCCAAACACAAAGTACTTCTTGCGACACGTGCTCGGAGACTCAAAATGGTGCTGAAGAAGTTGGACAATCGCCTTCGTATTTTGATAGAAAATGGTGTTCAAAAGAAACACAGGTCATTGTTTGTTATTGTGGGCGATAAGGGGAAAGATCAAGTGAGTTATTCAGTTCGATTTTGTTCTTCTATCTAACGTAGTTTGTGCAGACTGCTATCCTGTTTATGAAGCCACAGCTGATACTTAAGCTTAATAACGTATTCATCGATCTTAATCTTTCCACAAGTGTTGGGAGGTGCACTGCTGTTTCTCACGAAGCTTGCAACTCACAATTGAGCATTTTGTATGGAAGCCTTTTAACGCATTATTTGATGAAACAATGTATTGCATGCTACATACATACATACATGTATTTATTAATCCTTTAAGTGGAAGACACTGTACAGGATGCTAAAAGGTCAAATGGGTCTGACGGGAGTACATTTAAAGACTACATATGATCCTAACATATAAAGCTTATTGGAAAATACTTAGGTTAACTATCATCATTGCCATTGCAAAATAATTAAATAAATTAATGTAGTTTCAGCTTGGAAAGACCGAACTGATTCTGCACAGACAGCATCCCTAGGCAGGCTGGGCTTAACTACCGAATACAGGGCCACTTATTTTCATATCATTGAATAACAAAAGCTCCCATTGTTGTGTGTCTCGTTCTACAAAAGCTTCTAACTAATTTGCATGTGCTGGCCCTGTGTGGCCCTGTGTGGCCCTGTATTCTGTAGTTGCTCTGCAGGCTGTTCCAGAGGGTGCTATGAATGTACAGCTGTAACTTCGTTTATTTTAATTAATCAATAAGCTTATCATGCCTGATATAGGTTGTCATCCTTCATCACATGTTGTCCAAGTCGACAGTCAAAGCAAGACCTACAGTACTGTGGTGCTACAAGAAAGAACTGGGATTTAGTAGGTTTGTAAGACATCACTTACCAGACTTTTTTATTCAGGATCCAGTCTTTATCTTTAAAGATATAATCCTACACCTGAATATCCAGGCTGCAGAGTATGCCAAGTGCACAAAAGAATCTTGCCTCTAAAAGCCCATTTGTGCTTGCCAGAATCGTATCATTGCACACTGTAGTGTATGTAGTTCCAACTTACCCTCCCTACCCACCTTAGATCAGCTTAGATGTATTGACTGACGTGCATGGTGTAATGTAGAACGAAGCACATGGGGTGTAGCTGAGTGTGGTGCATGTGATATCTGTTTAAATTGTGGCTAAGTCAGGAAAATAAATTATTCTACACTCAGGGTAGCTGTAACTAGGTTAAGCGGGAAATACTTTTGAAGAAAGCTCAATGTTTACTGAACTTTTAGCTGTACTGAATGAGATGCAGGCAGCAGTAGTTACTGTAGTAGTAAAAAAAACCCACTCAAATGCCCAATCTTCCAATCTAAACCATAGGACTTCATGTGTGAATGTTGCAAGCAAGAACAGTAACTACGAAACGTACAATAAAGAAGTACTTAAGCTTTATGTTAGGTTACATTATGTTCTGTTACTTTAATTTACTTTAGTCACAGAAAGAAGAAAATGAAGCAACTGCAAAAGAAAATAAAAAGTGGTACACTGGATCTTAAGAAAGATGATCCATTTGAATTATTTGTATCAGCTACTAACATCCGGTACTGTTACTATGCTGAAACACACAAGATTCTTGGTAACACCTATGGCATGTGTATCCTTCAGGTAAGATATTGGTGGAAAAATGTATGGTGTCTCTGCTCTTTCTTCCAATAATTGATGCAATGTAACATTGCTGCTGCTGCTGCTGCTGCTACTATTATTATCAATAAAGTAATTCTTAAGTGGAAATGTTACAATTATGTGGCGAGACATGTCCTTTGTGTGATTGTTGAATTTCAATGTTACTATTTATTTTCTGTAATGGTAATATTATTCCTTAAAGGACTTTGAAGCCCTGACACCTAATCTTTTGGCCCGAACAGTGGAGACGGTGGAAGGAGGAGGTCTGGTTGTGCTTCTTCTCAGAACAGTGTCTTCTTTAAAGCAGCTGTACACTTTGGCAATGGTCTGTATCATAAAATGACATGTAGCTGTACTTGTAATGGATTATTAAGTAAAGAAGAAGAGAAGTCAATTTGAGCAGTAATTTGTGGAAAATTAAGATAATACTTTGTGTATGTTGCAGTTAATTTTTTTAGGTAATTTTTTTAACTAGGTAATTTTTCCACTGCTAGGGTCTTAATCAAGTGTTTAAAAAATTGTCTTTTTTTCCCTTTTTTGCTACTTTTCCATCATTTTCCTGTCTGTTGCCTTATTTCTATCTTGTGCCATTATTATGTACCCCATCACTGTATAGTACCCCATCACTGTAAGTGTGGAAAAGCTTTTCAACAGACCGTGCCATGACATGCCACTATGGTGGACTACCAATTGCAAGGCATAATGAGATCAGAGACATAACTGCCCAGTGGCTGATGGAAGTATGCACAGATGTAGAAAAAGAACCACAGCTGCAATCACTTTCAGGCAAAATCATACTACCACGCATGGCCAACAAGCAAGATGATGCAAGGTTAGATATTAGAGCAAAGGGATTTTGGAGTCGGCAACAAGATGCATTTTTTGATGTTAGGGTTTTTCACCTGAATGCATCGAGCTACCGAAGTACCAATATCCCGGCACTCAACAGACAACATGAAATGGCGAAGAAGAGGGAGTATGGCGACAGGATAAGGGAAGTTGAATGGGGAAAGAGACAACTGTTGCATACAAACGCTTAGCTGAGCTACTTGCACAGAAGTGAGAATCAGAATATGGTACAAACTCTTGCATGGATGTGATGCACCTTATCTTTTGCCTTGATACGATCATCTGTTATGGCAATAAGAGGCAGTCGTTCTGCTTCAAACCAGAATCCAGATGCAAACATTGAACTGGGCTACAGTGAAGGCCGTTTAGGAGTCTTTTAAAATGATATGTATGATCATAATATATTTCTGACTTTTGTTTTTAATGTAAATGAACAATCAAGTTGAACTGCTTTTATAATTGGAACAGAATATTTTTGTTTTTAATAATTTCTGTATTAATTGACTGATTTTTAATAAAGTTTTCTCATTACTATTATTATGAACCCAACTCACCAGGAAAGAAGAAACTTACCTTTCATCCACTGTGGTTTGAACCAGCTACCTCCAGACTAAGAGTCTCCCTTCATTTCCAGTAGGCTACACAGGCCAACTTGCAAATTCCCTCATTTTAGTTGAATTTATTCTTATTTTAGTCCCAGACTCACCTCAACCAAAACTTAATTTACACCAAATTAGAATATACATGCTGTGTACTGGTAGTATCCATAAGCGTAACTTAAAATCTAAGCATTTCAAATCAGTACTTAGGCCTAACCATTAATCTTTGCCACAGAATGATATAAAACTAACTATAGTAAAAAAAAATAAGTAGTTAATAAAGAATGACCTAAAATTAAAAATTACCTGCAACATGTACACTGTATAATTATATCACCTATATTTTTGTCACCATTTCACTGCAATTTCAAGCCATGTTAAGAAAATGGTAACTGGTTTGTTCAATTTTTCTTTTCCAGGATGTACATTCTAGATACAGAACAGAGTCTCATCAAGATGTTGTTGGAAGATTTAATGAAAGGTGATACTTCTGTAAAGACGTCTGACAAATCATATTATTTTTACACTTGACAGTAGTGATCTCAGTTTTACAGTGTTGTGGTGACTCGGGGGCCAGTGAGTTACTTTGTTGTTTTAGCTTAACTGTGAAATTTCCTTTTGTGTATGGTATCTTGCCACCTCTCCTCCAGTTCAAGTTATGTGTATGTTAAACAGGTTCATTTTGTCACTGACATCGTGTAAGGACTGTATGGTGATAGATGATCAGCTGAACATTCTGCCAATTTCCAGTCACACCTTGACAATAACTGCATTGCCACCGAAATCAAAGGTAAACTATTTCCCTTTTTTCAGCAAATTAATGTTGAATGCTACAGGACTGGATAAAATTAAGAGCTTTGGGCAAAAAATGTCCTAAGCAACTTTTGCGTGGTTTTCAGGTAATTTTGCAAAATCACAGCCGATAACTGCACCAAAATAATGGGGTGAACTTCTCCATGCTGTATGCCAAAAATTAGGGCAGTGGGATGAAAAGAAACCAACACAACAGAAATGACATTGTTAACCCCCTCCCCTGCCCCCTTTGTTGCCATATTTTCATCCTCTTGCCCCTCCCCTTAGGCCAACTTTTTTTTCTTTTCCTTTATTATTTTCTTCACATCATTTGGGATAGAAAATTACATAACTTACTTGTAATCACTATTCTGTTCTGAGCTCCCTTCAAATGCAAGTGTATGTAGTGTAATCATGTACCTAAATTATATTGACCGCAACCAGTTGGCTCAATCGAGAGTGCACTGGACTTTCGTGCGGGAGGTCGTGGTTCGAATCCTGACCGGACCAACACTCAGGGCCTTTAAATAACTGAGGAGAAAGTGCTGTCTTTGTAATTACATCTGCATATGGTTTGACTTTCTAGTCTTCTCGGATAAGGACGATAAGCCGGAGGTCCCGTCTCACAGCCCCTTGTTCATTATCTCTGTGGGACGTTAAAGAACCCACACACTATTCGCAAAGAGTAGGGCGAGCTGTACCCGGTGTTGTGGTCTGACCTCATGGACACACTATCAATTGGGGCGAAAGCTCTGTTGTGTGGCCCCCACCACCTTAATTGGTGGTGAAACTCCAATAAACTAAACTAAACTAAACTATTAAATGTAAATGTTATCGTTGTTTTAGAATTTATTTATGTTTAGTGGTGAATAATGATTGATTCATCACAGTCTTTGCACGTGGCACTATTAATTTTTTAAAAACTGTTTTCACAGGAGGAGTCCATGACAAGAAATGAAATGGAGTTGAAGGGTTTGAAGGAATCACTACAAGACACACAACCAGTGGGAACAATAGTTAACTGCTGCCGCACTCTTGATCAGGTATCTGTATGCCAAATAATTATGGATGCTAATTTATCAAAGTGACTGCTGTGCAAGAAGTTTGTCTTTTCTGTAGCATTTCAAAGGGGAGAGTCCAGGGCAGTTCTTACTACATGTACATTGTGCATGAGCAACCCTTGTGAGGATTATAGTGGAGCACAAGTTGTTAGGATAAATTGATGTTACTAGTTCTGATCAAATAATAATTATTTTCTTTTCTTGAAATGCCAGGCAAAAGCTGTCCTTAAATTTATAGAGGCAATATCAGAGAAGACATTGAGGAGTACTGTGACCTTAACTGCTGCTCGAGGGAGGGGAAAGTCAGCTGCACTGGGATTGGCCTTGGCCTCTGCTGTGGCATTTGGGTGTGTAGTAATTACTAGTAGTTGGATCAGGGTTATTCTGCAGTGCTGTTTCCAAAAGTATTTTTTTGCTTGTCTGGTTTTTGGTAACAGCTTCATGTACCTGTATTGTAGTGGCCATGTGGCAAGGAATTGTGTCAAAGATCCCAGCCACGGCTGCAACGTGATGGTGATGATGACGATGATGATGGTGGTGGTGGTGTTTCTGCTAGTAGAGTATGTAACACCAATTTTGATTTCACATCCTAGGTACTCTAATATGTTTGTGACTTCACCAAGCCCTGAGAATTTACACACACTGTTTGAGTTTGTGTTCAAGGGATTTGATGCACTAGAATTTCAGGTTTGTCATCAGCTCTGTTGTAACCTGCATGTACATTCTATACAAACGTAAGGTTTCTTTGTATACGATGAAGACCAAATTATAGCTTACAAGTGCAGTCAGCATGTACATGTATGATGTCCTCTCCAAAGGCTATGGAATATCCTTCAACTTAAGGGTAATCCGCTGGTTGATTGATCCTTGCAGTGTCAAATGAATTGTTCTATTTCTTTAGGAACATCTGGATTATGAGCTGGTGCAGTCAACTAACCCAGAGTTTAATAAAGCAGTTGTCAGAGTGAACATTTTCAGAGAACACAGACAAACAATTCAGGTCAAATGTTTTGAT
Source organism: Astreopora myriophthalma (assembly GCA_014634185.1). Classification (NCBI taxonomy): domain Eukaryota; kingdom Metazoa; phylum Cnidaria; class Anthozoa; order Scleractinia; family Acroporidae; genus Astreopora; species Astreopora myriophthalma. The sequence continues at coordinate 1,372,963 of BLFK01000391.1, read as the reverse complement.
GTTAGAAAACAGTTCTTTTAAAGTACATGTATGATCTAAGGTACCTGTATGCTTTAAAATTTTGTTACTCAGACATTGTGATCTTAAAGGAGCACACTCAACTGGAATGCATTGCAGACAAAGCTGCCATATTCAACATTTTCTGTATTACAGAAAAGGGCAACTATGCTCATTTTTGTTTGTTACATTGATCGAATCAGAGCTGCTTTTGTTCATCTTTGCTCTGAAATATTTGCACATGTTTCTGACAGGTCAGCATTTGAAGAGCAGAAATGAGTTCGTGGATAACAACAGCAACAACGGCGTGCAAAGCACTGTGGTTGAGCATGCTCTTTTAACTGGAATCTTTTGCAGTCTTAAGGTGGTGTTTGTTTTAAGGCAATAAGTTGGAAATTAACTGTGCATTATTTTTCATTTCTTAGTATATTCATCCATCTGATGCCCATAAGCTTGGACAGGCAGAGTTGGTGGTGATTGATGAAGCAGCTGCCATTCCTCTGCCACTTGTTAAAGATCTCATGGGACCTTACCTTGTTTTTCTTTCTTCAACTGTCAATGGGTGAGACTGAAAACAGCACTGTACTGTGACTCCATCTCAATACAAGGATGTTTAAAAGAATGTAACAGTATCAAGTAACGATCTCATTGAGTTACTCTTGTCTGTTTGCAATTTGTTGACATAATTATGATCATTGTTGTAATGAGCCCACGAGATATAAAGTGCAATGCATGCACTCAAGTCATTGTTATAAGACCTGCCATCTTAAGAGAGTTCCACCTTTATTAAATACTGTGGAGTTACATGTACTGTGTGCTCTATTTCTTGTTCAAAGCAGCACTTATGAACACTGTTGATCTTTGATGATGATGATAATATTATTTGAAAATAAGGTGATTCTGTAATAAAGGGGAGAAAACTGTTCACTTTTAAAATGTTGTTGGTTTTTTTTTGTTCACTCAGGTATGAAGGAACTGGCCGATCACTATCCTTAAAACTGATTCAACAACTGAGAGAACAAAGTGCCAAACTAGGTTCCACACCTTCTCAACCAGTCAACAAAGGAAGCATTTCTGCCCCTGTTGGTCGCAGCCTTCACGAGATAACATTGAATGAGTCAATCCGTTATGGCCCTGGCGATGAGATAGAGAAATGGCTCAATCACCTGCTTTGCTTGGATGCAACTGTTGTGCAGAAACTTACATCAGGGTGTCCACTACCTGAAAATTGTGATTTGTATCTTTTGGATTACAACAACAATAACAACAACAACAACGACAACAAAAACAACAACAACAAAAATCAAAAGATAATACTGTCACAAAAGATTATGAAGCATGAGTACATTGAACGCTTATTTTTTTTATATGTATGGTTGCACTTCACAAGTTTCATGATCCATAATTTAAAATGCTTTGAATAGGGCTTGAACCACTGTGCCACTTAAGGGCTTTTGTACTGATAGTCACTGCGAATTTCATCTGCAGGTTGAGTAAAAAGTAGAAGTAGTCTAGGGTACAGTGCAATAAAACTTGCCACACGAAAGTACCTATTAGTGGTTTTAATAATTTGAATGACCCTGTTGTTAGTCTCAAAAGTTCTGCTAACCTTTTACACCTGAGGAAAATTGACAAGAGAAATTGATTGATGTCTTTTGAACTAAAATGGAGTTAACGTATGTGGCATAAGTGGGTAATTCCATTAACTGGATCCTTCAGATATTATGTCAACCGCGACACACTCTTCTCATACCACAAAGCATCTGAAGTTTTTCTACAAAGACTTATGGCTCTTTATGTGGCCTCTCATTACAAGGTAATCAGCATACAATGCAGGCCTGAAGTAAAACAATGTACTTTTGCATTAGTCAGACCATCTGTCTTACGGTATTCCTTGCATTTAGCCCTGGTGAGCATTTCTCAAAGAAACCAAACGTATTGGGCCTATTTTGGGTGTCACAAATCTCTCTGCACTTTAAAAACAAAAGCACTTCTCAGTTTGAAACCCTTCCATTCCTTATTCCTTTTTCCTTTTCCAATGTGAAAACATGTAAAAGGACAAGCCTTCTAGAATAAGCGGATGGTGGTTTTACAAATGGCTTTTACTTTGGGCCTAAAAGGTTTTCGGGACTCTTACGAAACAGGGCCATGGCAAGGTTCAGTAATAATTGGCAAGAACCATCTGCCTTAATAAATCACTAAAAAGGCTAAGACTATCTATCTTTATTTTTCTTCTTAATTGTAGCAGACCTTCCATAACACTTTCGTCTGAGCACTCATATTGTGCAACTTGTGTTTTTTATCAGAACACCCCAAATGACCTGCAGCTGTTATCAGATGCACCAGCTCATCATATCTTTTGCCTGCTTGGGCCTGTTGATCCAGCACAGAACAGTTTACCTGAAGTATACTGTGTCCTACAGGTATTCATCTTACTTCTCTGCTGATTATGCTTTCATGCAAGACATTGTACATGTACTTTTGTCTTGTTTTAAATGAGTGCTGTTTTTTTTTTCTCTTTTAAATGAAAACAAGTGTACCTCAATCAGGTTCATTTTCAAGGAACTGTTGCAGCAGGGATAATTTTGATAAGACAGTGAAGAATGCCTTTTGAAAAGTGATCCTGATGTCAAGATAATGCCAAGATAAAGACCACAAAACACACGATTTTTGCCTGTTATATCTAAGAAACGAAACACAAAGGATCAGGAAAACATCATGGCCTTAAATTCAACAAAGCCCTTAGCCCTTAAATTTTCTGTTAACTACTTTCTTACATTTCTTTTAACAGGTGTGTCTGGAAGGTGACATTTCAAAGTCTTCCATTATGCACAGTTTATCTCGAGGAAAAAGAGCCTCTGGTGATTTGATTCCCTGGACAATATCACAGCAATTTAATGATAATGACTTTGCAGGGCTGTCAGGGGCAAGGATCGTGCGCATTGCAACACATCCTGATTTTCAAGGGGTAGGACTACAGTGTAATGATAAGCTAAGAGTAGAACCACCTTGTACAACTTCAGTAAAGTGCCGTTCATCAAGGTCCATTTGTAAAATAATTAGGATAGTACGCGCTCTCTCATTGGGCAATAGGTGTATTTAGATGAGAGTATGTAAACACGGTTGTGATATCACACGAATTTTGATTAGTTATCTGTTGTGAGATGCGCGTTTTGATTGGCTGGTAGCAAATATGAGCGTGTATCAAGAAAATCTATTTCAGTCAAGAAGTGAATAGACAGCATTTCCCTTCACTTGTCGAATTATTTTCGAGAAATACGGAAAAAGCCCAATATTGCTTAATTAATTCACTTACAATGGCAGAAAATTAAAGTTATGGCAGATGATAGTGACTTTGTATGTTTGCTAACTTCGGGAATGTACGTTGTCTTCATTTGAATTATCACACTTTAGAAACAAACTTCTAAATGGTTAGCGTTTCATTTGAATTCCAGATGGGTTATGGCCGCCGAGCTATGGACCAGCTTATTCAGTATTATGAAGGAAAAATTCCAAGTTTGACAGAGGACGGCTTGGAGGAGAAACGAATCACAACATTGACGAAAGAGGACGAAGTTGGTTTATTGGAAGAAGTGATTGCTCCTAAAAGTAATCTGCCACCTCTGTTGCTAAAACTGAGTGAAAGACCTGCTGAGCACTTGGATTATATTGGTGTGTCTTACGGACTTACTGCCCCATTACTCAGGTATTTATAGCTCACTTGTTATTGTCTTTAGTTAGTTAATTAGAGACCGCAGTTCTCATATGTGTGTCGAAAGTAACTTCGCAATCTCTTTTTTTCGCAACGTCGTTCCCAGGATCTCTCGCTTTTCCTCCCTTGTCGTCAAGGGAGGAAAAGTGAGAGCCTGGGAACGAGGTTGTTTCTTTCGTTCTTTTTTTTTGTTTGTTTTTTGTTTGGTCTGCTGAGAGCGATAAGTGATTGGGTTAGCTCCGGCCACGTCACTTGCTGTGGCTTTGGTGCGACTTTGCCTTTTACGGTTTTTTGTTTTCACCTTTTCGTTACGGTAGGTTTTGGAAGAAATCTAACTTTGTTCCAGTGTACCTGCGGCAAAGCCCGGTAAGTGATAACCTGTCACGACCAACTGCGCATTTTATCAAGTGACGGCACAATGAGAAATTTAGCAAGTAAGCAAGTCAACGCAATTCAGTCGCGACTAGAGAAAAGTAGTCCCTGCCCGAAAGTTTCACCCTGCAACATAAAACCACCATTTCGACATTTCAGTCCTAGCAGTATGCAGAATAGTCTCCTTCGCAGACGGCTGCGAAGGAGACTATATGCGGAACGTTTCTCATCAGAACCTAGTTGAGTGGCCTTGCTCCCACGAGTCTCCTGTAGCTCACTGGTGGAGCATCCGAACAAGGAACCGGAACTTCATAGGTTCGACTCCTGTCGGAAGCACTCGGACTTTTTTCCGAGTATGCCCGAGTCATTACTAATAAATTCATCATTCCTTTTCAACATAAAGTATGTTGTTTTTTTAGAATGAGTTGACAGGTGAGCATTCTTGTATTATGTTGAGGCTTCTGAAAGAATCAGAAGAAGACACCGATGAGAACTGGCTATTAGCCTACTTGATGGGTGAGTACAACGGAAACTCCGCACTGGAAATAGCCGCTTGTATAATTTGTTTTTAGCTTCAAAGCCGCTTTTGGTCATCACATCCATTTTGTTCTTTACATAACAGATTTCCGCAGACGGTTCCTATATCTGCTTTCCTATCAGTTTCGCAGTTTTTATCCATCGCTCGCGCTGAGTATGTTAAAGTGGAAAAGCGTGGAAGAAGAGAAAAAAGGTGCGCTATTTCTATTGCCCTTTTGTTGTTGATCTTTGCTTTATTGTTTTGCATTGTCTTTTTGGATGCAGCATCCTTTTTTTTCTAGTTCCTTTTGCAAGATAGTTTCATAAAGTTGGGTCTCTCTCAGGTTTATCAAGAGCAGACTTAGAATCAGTTCTAACAACGTACGATATCAAAAGGCTTGATCTTTATTCACGCAACATGGCGGATTATCATCTTATCACCGATTTGCTTCCCACAGGTATGATTAGTAGAGGTGTCGAATCAATCCCCTTGGGTAAACCGAGTTATGCTTTTTGAAGTTATCTGGTCGGTTATCTGCTACCTTTTATTCCGCAGTTTCAAGGCTGTATTTCCTTCAGAAGCTTGACTTCAAACTGTCAGCTGTTCAGTCAGTGAGTGACTTGAATTCGCAATCCTTTTCCCCTGTCATTTTGAGTGATAAAACATCACATAACGTGGAACACATTTCTTCCGCAGGCAATTCTTCTTGGCCTGGGACTCCAACACAAGACAATAGAAACGCTCGAGGTACCCATGCTTTCGCAACGTAGAAGGTCAATATTTATTTGTGCGCGTGCAGGGCGTCACCTTTTCCTGGCGTGTTTTTTCTTTTCAGAAAGAACTGGAACTTCCCTCGTCGCAGTTGCTTGGCTTGTTCAACAGGACAATTAGAAAAGTTGTACAGGTAAACCAGCTCTTGGTGGTTTTAGCCATACGGATGAAATTATCCCCGTCCCGTATCTTTTTATTTTTAGAACTTTTATACGTGCGGGGGCTCTTGAATTTGCGCGAAAGCTTTGTTTTGAAGCACCTTCATGTGGCTGCTTGGTGTGACGTTTAACAGTGGACGAAGATAGCTGTCTTATGATTGGCTATGATGAAAACACCCGCGGAAACCCCCGTTACAGGTGCTTCCAAAAATAAAAAGATAGTCACATCGTTGACTCGACTCAGAGAGTTAGTAGGAAGGTCCTGGGTGATAGGCTTCTGGCGTGATTTACTCGTCAGTCACAAGAAATTTCAGTTCTCAGAAATTTGACAAGTGCCTTGTTGAAGTCAGTACGTTAACGTGCTTCAGTACCGGACCTAACCGACGGTTTTTTTTTTGTTTGTTTCCAGTGTTTTAACTCAGTCCTGGAATTAGCTTACGACAGTCAAGTAATAAAAGGGAAAGAAGTTTCAATGGAACCACTTGCACAGGGACTCCAGGAAGATTTGGTTTGATTTTGTTCACCTTTTCTTATTGAAAGAGAAAGTGAATTTGTGAAATTCCCTCGGATAAAATCTTTGTTGTTTTACCATTTCAACTTCAGGAAGAAGCCGCGGAGGAAATGAAAGAAAAACAAAAGAAGGAAATGGAAAAACTGAAGTATCTTGATCTCAGCGAGTAGGTTTACAAAGAATTTGTTGGTCTACAAATAATTTGTCTTTTGAAATGTAATGATATAAACGTAGCACGCAAGCTTGGACCAAAAAAGATGGTGCCGATATAACTCTTCAGTGCTCGCTTTCAGGTTTGCAATATCGGGAAAAGACGAGGATTGGCAGGAGGCGCTTAGCGGTAATAGAAGCAACGTCAATGTAGTAAGTGTGACAAGCACAAAACGAAAAGAACAGCCGCTTGAAGAACAGAGAAAACCACACAAGAAACAGAGGAAGTCAAAACAAAAACACAAAACCGGTTGACATGACAGCAGCTGGACTGTTTGATCATTGTTCAGAAAGACAAAAACAATGCAATAAGCGAAACGAAGACGAAATACTTCTTCAGCGGAGAAGCCGCAAACCAAGGAAGAGAACAACACATGGAAAGCGCAGAGGTGTCTTTCTCTTGCCGATCTTACCTGCAGCATTGTCTATGCCGGGGACTGCTTATTTGATCGTACGTTGAAAGGAAATTATTTTATTTGGTTGTACATAACGTACAATGAAAGGCAAAAATGAAATGCCTATGTGAAAGCCTCCCAGCAGCTCGTTTGTGTCTCGCCGAAATTTTTGCTTCTTCCCGATTAGACTCGAATAAGGTGGAAAAAGTGTGGGTTTTGCTTGCGCTCGACGAAGAAGAACGCATTACAATCTTCAAGGCGCCGTTCCCGACAATTTTTATTTTTTTGCATGAATTAAAATGAATGAAAGAAACAGGCCCCAAGTGCTCCAATGCGTACCATGTGGAAGACATTGACTAACTACATAACAATATGGCAATGCGGGGGAAGAATCCACGCCCGTGCTACACGCGTTCTCGAGTCGCACCTGTCATTGGACGCGGTGACACGGGTTTAGGGCCTGCTATGCGCATGCCATTCGTTCTACCCCTCATCACCAAAATAAAAAAATGGTAATCGTGGACCCTGGGAACGAGAATAGGTTGAAGGAGAGGGTGAGCCGGCTCAATAGGGAACTTAAGCAAAGGCGTTTTTTTGAGCTGCGGACGGACCGTTGTTTTGTACTTGAGCTCCCTAATAACCCTCACTTTATCGTTGAGCCCATAAGGCATGTTTTTATAAGACGGGAGGGGGTCTGGGTACGGTGGTGATACAAAAACGATATTTGGTGAAGACGTACATAACATGGTACTTGGAGCAGGTATGGATTCGAAGAGCAGGGTAGTATTTGTCTCGGACTGCACCTTAGTCATATAGTAGAAGCTATTATAGTAGTAGAAGTACCCGTGGTTGTGGTTGTGGTTGTAGCCGTCGTAGTCGTCGTCGTCATTGTCGTAGCTGTAGTAGAACCAAGTAGTGAATTACTTTGTTTTGTGGTCAGGCTGAAACGTGTATTTCCTTCAGAACATGATTGGCTCTGGTTTTACGACGGTTCATTGAAAACCGCTCTATCACTGCAGAAGAAAGACCCTTACATTGTATAGTCCATAATAGTATCGAGCCTGTGAGCAATTGTAAAAACCGTGCAGTCAGCGAACTCTCGCCGTATGAGAGTTCATCCAGGTCCACCGCGGCTGTGGCTTCATTGAGAACAAGGACCGGCTTTGCTTTTTCGGAGCAGCGCTCGCGCCAAACAAACCAACTGACGCTGACCCACACTATGAACAGTTCAAAATAATACGTTTTGGAATCAATGAAGTTAACACGGTAAATAAGCCACCGTACAGAAAACTTTCAAGCGTTAGGCCTTTCCCGTCACCCTGGAAAGGTCTCAAATAGAGAATCACATTTCCATCCAACCGCCTGTATTTTATTGAGAAGTATTGTGTCTACGAAAAAATGAATCCAAAGTGATTACAAGAAGGAATCTAACACTTTTACTGGTAGAAATGAAGCACTTCCATGCATCTTCGTACAATTTCATGCCGGACACTCAACGTCCGCGGTCCAGTAAAAGTCAGCCAACATGCTTTGTAGCTACCGTACTTTGACTAAAAGGTTTGGCTCTTACAGTATGAGTAGAATTAGAAAGGTCAACGCTAAACAGCGTAAGGAAACATAGCCTATTTCCAACTCGTCGCTTGGAAGAGGACGAGCTAGTGGGCTTCTCCATGCTAGGTTTTGTTCGAGTGATGATACAAGCCTTCCTCTTCTCCAAACGAGCAACAAAGTGCAAGACAAATTCCCAAGGCCTCATCGCTTCTTGCAAGAGGAAGGTCATTCTCTCATTTAAATGCAGTCACTGCGTTTCCTAAATGGTACGTAGTAAAGCAACAGTGAATTCACGCATGCGCATATTGAATGCCAAAAAGAAACAAAAACTCTGGACCAGTAGCGGTACCTCTGGACGTGTTGCCTGAGCGGTGTACCATGACGAGTCTCCCCGAGATTTCGGCCCGCGGATCGCTTATACGCTGCTTTCAGATACCCGTCCACGACAGCCTGTCTGCCCCCGACGCGGCAGTGAGGGAGAGAAATGTCGGCCCCTAGACCATACGTGACAGATCCCTTTCGTACTCACAGCTCAGTTCCAGTTACCATGACATAGAATTTCGAGCAATATATACTGAAACTGTAACCCGTCGTGTCCTCCGTATGGTTCACGATAGGGTAGACCGGAAGTAGACCGGTTCCAAACATTAGCGCATGCGTATTTGCTAAAATTGATAAAATTCCACCAACATGAGTTGCTTCGCAACATTACTTTACACAAACCTCCGTTGGCGTCTCTGAGTACTCCTTGACACGCACCACGGCCACAATGTTTGTTTCCAAGTCACTGCTCATGCATACCATCCAGTTCAATGTGGCGGTTATTTTCGGAAAACACAGAGGACAAAATTATGTAAGTGGCTTGTTTATAATTGTGTGCGAACTTCGATTTCCTCTATCAAAGCCTCTCAGTGGGTTGACGCCTACTTTTGCGGC
>BLFK01000391.1:1328833-1361333 GCA_014634185.1 Astreopora myriophthalma | reverse complement strand
GGTCTATCGGTGGTTTGCACATTATGTCATCTCCACCATTTGGGTGGACAGAAAGAATAGATCTCTCATTAGCTCATTTTGTTGGTCCACCAGCAATTTCCAGTTTTAACATTGTTCTCTGTGTCTTGAGAGATTGGTTGCAAACTGGCTATGGGAGAAACATTACTGATTGCTTGGGTGGTGGAGCCCAAGCTAAGGTTCCGAGAGGGCTATGACTATATTTGGTTGGCCTCAAATTTGCATTTGGGGTCAAATGGACATGCGTAACTCTGAAAATTAGACTGAGAAAGATGGGCATGCAGACAAAGGGAGAGCGAAGCTCAGTGTCAACACGAGAAAATTGCGCATTGTGTTTGGTTGATAAAAGGGTTTTTGACGTGCTAAATGTGGGTAAGAAAAGTGATCAACACATTCCAAAACTATCCGACAATGTGGCGAGGAATTCTACGAATTGAACCTGTGAACAGAGACACGCTAAACAGCTGAAGGACACAAAATTCGTTGATGCAGCAGAAAACTTAAGACTTAAAGCTTAACTTATTAACCAAGTGGACATTTGGTAGCAAAGGAACGGAGATAAATATGACAGGGAGCACAGGTAATTTTGTTTGACTTACAATACGTCTTTTCGGTATTTTCTAGAAATTATTGCTGTTTATCTTTTGCTGATTTTCATCAGTCCTTTAATTTTCATGGCACTTTGGACCATGCTTATGCATATGTCACGAATAACAGTGGAATTTAATGAAGTTTAGATGATTAAAGATAAGGATTGTGTGGTCTTGGTAATTTCCTTCCCTTGTTTTCCAGGCTTTTGATACAATGGTTAAGTGAAAATTACTGTCAGTGGTTTTTTGACTGAATTAATTCATAGTCTGGGGGAAAGGAGTGATACAAGGGAATTCCCTCTGTTCTTTCATTTACACCTTGTGAATGCACTGCACAAAACTCACCATTCCTGAAACTGATTTCCTATCTAAAGACAACAATGCCCAAGCATACACTCCCACAGCATCTTGTTTGTGTAATGCAGCACTGGTCTAAAACATAGGTCTGGTCTTCGGATTCCAAAAATGGTCAGAGTAACTAAAAATTGTGCACCTACTAATAAGTAAACGAGCTTGATAATGTCTCCAGCTGCAATCATTATCCATTGTGTTTTTTAAGGTGACACGAAGCTGTTTTAGCATTAGAGTGACTTGTAATCCTGGCCAGTGAAAAGAGAGCTGTGTTTTGGACCAGACGTGAAAGATAAATTTACATGAAAGGCTCCCTGAACCAGAAACGAGAAAACAAAGTGAGCAAATTATTTTTGTTTTACAGATATCCGCCAGGGGGCTGGTCTGTTGTCAAAGTATTCTTGTGGCTCATAGCAGTTGTTGTGGGGCTGCTCATTGGGAAGTTTTTTTTTCACAAAATTTTGCTCAATCGATGGATGAAGCTTTCAATGTTCTACCGGGACAGTGGCTCATGGATGGTGATGTTTCTGACAACTTTAGTGTCGCTGTTCGTTTTTTCCTTCCTTTACAATGGTTTTCTGAGTGTAGGGGGTGACAAGCTGTCTCTGTATAAAATTACCACTTACCTTGGTCTTCAGAATGACAGCTTCATGAAAGCGGCAGCCATGGGAACATGGATGGGTGATTTTGTGACGGCTTGGATGGTTACAGACATGATGCTTCAGGTAAAAAGAGAGCAGAACTTGTGATTCCAGTGGGGAACTAGTGAATGAGAAATTTAAAGCTATGTTGTAGGTAGTTACTTAAATAGCCAAATGATTGCCTCCTCCCATTTAGGGTTTAAGCCATGAGGCATGACTTGTCTGGAGGGTCATTGTGAAAACCATAGTCACCAGTAATAATGGGCTGTTTATAGGAGAAAAATAGTACGTAGTTTACATGTACATCAGCAACCACGTACATAACCCTTGTACTGCACATGTAAATGCTAGTAGTAATATATGAGTCAAATAAATACCACCTTGGACTCATATTTTCCCCGAAAACCCTTCCTCCGCTGCAGGCCCCAACAATCTGAAAAAAGTCCTGCCGCCAGCACCAGCCTGAATCGTGTTTCACCAAAAATTAAGAGGAATGGCCCAGAGCTGCCAGGAACTGCTTTTTCACCAATCCCCTGCTGATCCCCTGCTCACTGGAGGCCTGGGAGGCAGGCCCATTGGAGGGGCATGGAGGAATGAAGAGGGCTTCACCCCTCCCTCTGCCCGCTGCACAGAAACCGACACTGGGCACAGCCTACGACCAGGTTGCAGCTAGCAACTGGTCAAGTGTATTATCCCCACAGGCCAAGACATTTGACAAAGCTCTCTCGCCAAAATTGACGAGATCAGCCGCTTGTAGGGGGGTGCTGTCCACGGCAGAAGTGCAAAAACAGTGGAAGATCGGCCAAGAGTGGGTAGTGAAGCTATGGGGCGACTCGCTGGAGGCCACCAGCCCCGAGCCAGTGGATGCCATCCCCAGCCCCTGCCAGCTGCACTGCACATTGCGATAGAGTTCATCAAGGAGCCGGTGGCCACCAGGGTCCAGTCCACCCAAATGGACCTGGACGACTGCGACGACGACTACGAAAGTGACCCTGAAGGTAAGGGCAGCAGCCTCATCTTGCAGTGGGTATATCTGTTCGGCACTACAGAGCTGGTGGGCCTGGTTGCCGGCTCTCTCTCCCTTGAGTTGCCGGGCGCTGGGAATGCGCAGAGTGCTGTATATGTGGGCAGACTCTGTGATGTGTTCTCACTCATACGCCATCCAGGACTTCTGGAGCTCACAGCGGTACACGCACACCCACTGGTCGTAGCAGTGGGCAGATACCACAGGAATCCGGGGTGGTGGATCCATAGGATCTGCTTTGCTTTCTTTCCCACCGCGGCATAGGCAACACCTTTGACAGGGTTTTCCGTGAAGTGCTGGTGGACAAAGGCCAGGTCGTAGCAGCTGGAATTGTACCCAAAGACAGGGACCTGCCAACACCTCTCCTGTGTTGCCCTCTGCTGCTTCGCTGCTTTGCTGGGAGGAGCTTGACATCTTCCGGGATGTAGCAGCAGCAAACATCTTTGTGGATCCGGGCAGCCTGGCAGTCGGGGGCTGGCAAGGAATGCAATGACAAGGCCAGCTGGATCACGCACACAGATGTGGCTGATTGGTGGGTCGAGGGTGCTGCCAGTGGACACGCAGATGGGGAAGTGGACACTCTCGAACGCAAGATCAGGTGAGGTTAGTTTGTCGACAACATGGCCAATGATAGAGACGCCCAGCCAGTGAAGAAAGACCCACTGGCAAAAGCACCTGCCCTTGTGCTCGTCGCTGTTGGAGGAGATAGGGGCCCTCCTGCAGCAGCTGCCGAGCCAATGGGCTGCATTTTCCTTGGAGATTTCTTGAGAACCTTTGAAGGCTGCAGTGTTGGGTCTCGATAAATGGCTCATGGGCTTTGGCCTGCAATGCTAGATCGACTTCCCTGTGAATTTGCTGGAGCTCTCTGGCATGCTGGCCTCTTCTATGGGGGTTCTCCGCATTGCTTCAAATCGCGGGAAACCAGCCCGTTTCTTGGGCTTGGCGAAGTTGTCTTCTCGCTGGTGCGAGCCTCCGCAATGGCTAAGGCGTGTTCGTCCCTCGCAATCCTTGATGGTAGTGGGAGGCAGAAGGCTTTGGCGAGCTTGGACAGCACCGTTTAGGTGGGCGAAGATTTCTTGGGCAGCAATCTGCCAGATTTCTGAAGCTATTCTCTAATTGGCCCTAGGATTTCTTGGGCCCACCAGTCTCCAAATAGTTGTCTGATTTCTGCAAGGTTCCTCCGTGCCCCTCCAATGGGCCTACCTTCCAGGCCTCTGCCCCCAGCCCTGAACCAGTGCCTGGCCGGTATTCGGTGGTTTGGTGGCTTGCACCCTCTCCCGCCAGTGGCTTGTGGCTTGGGCTCTCGAGTTTTAGCAGGGCTTTACCACAATCGCCCTCTGAGCTCCATGGTCTTGGTGGGCCTTCACCACCCTGGGAGCACTTGCAGCAGCTTTCGGTGGTTCTGCGCCTCTAGAAGTGCTTTTTCGGGCTGATGGAGACCTACAGGTGCAAAGAGCCAGATTGGCGAGAAAGCGGTCACCGGCAGCTCCAGGCCGTTCATCTAATTTTGGCAAAATGTGATACAGGGCAGCACCGGTGGTGGGGAGGCGTGGTCGTCTTTTTTTGCCCTGCTCGGCTCTTGACACCTTTTTATGGACTGTTGGGTCCTGCAGCAAGAACGGGCAAGGGAGGGTTTTCGGGTAAAATATGAGCCCAAGCTCAGGCGGTATTTATTTGATTCATGTATTACTACTGTGCTACACTTTTTCCTGTGCATGGGTTACACAGACCACAACTTACACAAGCTAAGGGCTTTAATCTGGTCTTACATAAGCAGCAGCTTATGCAAGACACAAAATCACTCGTATAAATGGGCATTAAGCTTTTTGTTGACTTGTGCCTGATGAGAACTTGTACTGCACAAGCATGAAGTCGCTTCACCCCTGGTAAAATCATGTGTAAGTCACACTTGTACAAATGGTCCATTTTGCGTCTTAATATAAGCTGTTGCTCATGTAAGCTGCTGATTATTTTTCTCATATAAATGGCCCTAATTTAACTCCAACTAAATAAACTATAATTTTTCGTTTTAGATTCTACAGCTGACTTGTTGAAATCACAAAAGGTGTTTGCGTTCTTATATATGTATTGCCTTTTTTTACTAACATTCTTTTAGGACAAACTTTACCCAAATTGGAATGTGAAGCTCAGAAAGATTTGGAAGACAGGCTGGACTCGCATCTACCTGTTTTGGATAGTGTTGCTTGTTGCCACAGCAATTGTTGCAACTGGGATTATATCTGACTTTGTGAATTGGGACAAACTAAATAGAGACTTTGTCTCCACTAATGAATTGTCTCGTGCCTTTCTGGCATCATTCATTCTTGTTATGGACTTGTTGATTGTGATGCAGGTGAGAGCTGGATTATATTATTATTACATATTGGTGAATGAGATTTCATTGTTCATTTTGATCAAGAACCCTAGTTACTAACAACAGCTTTTAAATCAGACTTCCATGGGTACATGCAGTAAGCGGGAAGAAAAACAAAGTCCTTGTGGCCGCATCCACTTTTTTTCCTACTTATTACATTGTCACTTATTCCTCAAGCTGGGTAAATTGAAAAACACCAAGTGAAGTCTGGCTTGGGGCTGTCACCAGTTGGCTCTCCAAGTCAAAATAAAATTAATGTTTGTCACGTCGGTAGAAGGTTTAGCAGAGAAACTTATAAGTACCAATCAGAAAGTTGGAGTTGTTTAATGTAAGAGGGTGTGCAACCAAGGGCGATGACCAACTAGGGAAGAATATGATGTAAAATAGTGTTTTTCGCTCTCATCTGTGAAAAACGCGTAGTGGTAAATCTCTTAACGTTTTGTTCAAATGGAAAATTTTTTAGGATTGGGAATTCCCTCAGTTCCAAGGAAACATGGACATAAAACTTCCGGGAGTAGATACAGCGTCATTTTACTTCCGGTTGCCTCGCTTCTGTAAGAGAGAAAACTGGCAAATTCACATCACGGGAAAGTGGTTTAACTACGGAATCATTATGCTGGTTATAATTCTCGACCTGAACATGTGGAAAAATCAGATTTTTTACGATCCTTTCACGTTTGGCCAGTACACCGATTCCGGGGGCTACATCTACTCTGTCCTTGATGAAGACTTTCTGAACTCTGCCAATAAAACCCTTCTGTCATACGACTGGAGATCACAGAATGTAAACCTCATCACAAACGAAAGCTTTATTCAAACAGATCCTCGCATGAATTCCAAATACCTGGATTTTCCTTTGGCCTTGAAAGGAATGGCCTTCATTCCCTCCATCGCGGCGTTCTTAACATTTGGTGGTCTTATCTGGCGCTATGGAAGAGAAGAATTTGTTGTGGAAAAAGTCATCGATGACATAAATAAAATTGACGGTGTGGATGGTTGTATCATTGACGATGTTATATTACATGAATATCCGAATGAAGAACCCTCCTGCCATAAAGAAAGCCCGGAGTCCATTGATTTGCACCCAAAACATGAGGCCCGCTCTGTTGAGGTTCCATCAGACAATGAGGAGGGGATGCCAGTTCTCAAGAGTGTCCAGAGCGTCACGTATGTGAAAAGCTAACGCGAAAGAACCAAAGTAATGTAGCTGTCAATGCTAAGCCCCAGAGTGAATGGGGAAAAAGGATAACCCAGGGGAATTTGACATTTTCATGGAAGCTAGAGTCAAATTTCCCTCGCCCTGGGACGTACTGAATGTCAAATTCCCTATCCCCGGGCACGTACTGAATGCGAATTCCCGGTTCTCTCGGTCTTCTATGATGGCGGCCGTGTCAAATTCCCGACCCTGGAGCAATGCGTACTTGTCCAAATCCCAACCTTGGTGAAGGCTCTCCGAGTGAATTTCCGATGGGTGGCCCCCTCCCCCCCCCAATCCTCTCACTCTAGCGCTTAGCATACCCTAAGTGTGGGTATGTCATGAAATGTTTTTCGTCGCACAAATTCGCGAGTCACTTCATTGGAAATAGCTGGACAACAGAACTTTAACTATCATTAACGAAAAAGTGAGGTAAAACAAGACAACTAAAGACCGCAATTTTCAGTTGAAGCAAACGTGGTGTGAAATGCAGTGTATGGGTCAAATCGGACTTTGAATATTAACACTAGTCTTGTGCTACTAAATTAACTAGGCGGCGGTGAAGAAGCCCAGATTTGAAATACGTCTCATCAGATTCAGTTTTAAGGGTTGCACACTGATAATTTTTGTAGTCAGTTTTGACAAAGTAGAACTCCAATTATACCCATTATTAGCATTCCCTAGATATTTGAAACTGGTAAATATTGTGAAGGCTACTTGAGAGCTCAAGTGTCGTTGTATAATTATTTTATTGGCATGGAATTCTACTGTGGAACTCACTATTATACTATCGGTCTGATTTCGCGCTTTAATTGGCTAATAAAAACTAGTAACCCTAACCTTCCGTGTACTATGGCTAAATGATGTTAAACATAGATTTTGGCGAAGTTGAACTTTTAAGGTGAGGGCTTTGACATGCCCTCCCCTCCCTCCGGATGAGTATTGGCCATTAGTCAATTCTTCCTTGTGATGGTGCCTTAGCTTCTCCTAAACTTGCAACAGAACACGGCTGTTTCATTGCATGCCTCCTTCCAGGTGCCAAGGCGTGCCAAGAACGAGCGGCAAAACAGAAGCACATCACTTGCAGAGTGGGATGTAACTGTGCTGTATTAATCGGAAATCCTAGGATTGGTGGTAACCCTAACCCTAAACTAATAACTGTCATAGACGGCCATTTGTCGGGACTAATCCATTCTTCCTTTAGATAAAGAAAGAATCCGAGTTTTCTTTGCTAAAAACCATGCTTGGCATTGGTAATTATTTTCGATGTTGAAGCCAGTTTTACAACTGATAATGACGTAGCGTTGACATTCTTTGAGGTTACTGTCTTTTCCACCGAACGTTTTCGTTTCGTTGACTTCATATATATATATATATATATATATATATGTATGTATGTACTTGCTTTTGCTTTTATTTCCGGCTTGACGTAAAATGCCGACTTGGATGAACAATAACGATGGCGACGATCACAGCCAGTGCGAACACCAAGAAAAGTCGACGAAGTTTGCGGCTCACACGAGGCATATCAAGATTTAGGGCTGGGTTTTCGATTTCTTATTCCATACCCAACAATTTCCATCACTTTTTAAAAAACCTCTATTTCTAATGAGAATTCTTCTTTTCCTGCTGGAGAACAAAGCAGTTTCATTTACTCCGCAAGCAGAACGATATGCTTGGCCCAATCAACCCGGCCGCAGGGCGCCCACTTTTGTCCAATCACGCAAACCAGCTGGTAGAACCTGTTGTGGCGTTCTTGTTGGAATTGCCTGGGACTGGCAAATTGATTGTACTCTTTTACGGCTAACCATGATTCGTGGGATTCCAGTTTCTTATCGACATGAGCCTTTGTGCTCTTAACACCCGCCTTGCCGAAGTTACAACTACTGTAACCTTTCTTCATAAAATCTTCAGTTATTAGTGGGGCCTGCTCAAGAGTAAAATATTTCTTTCAGTTCATTTTCCTGGTCATAAAGCGGTGTTTTCTTTTTCCTATCAAGATGTTTCCTCAGCACTTCTGTCCTTTGTGTGCGGACATTGAAAACGATGGAACAATTAACAACTTACGAGCTCGTTGTATTAAATTACAGTTATTTGCAATTAATATGGACTCAAGCTGGCTCAAAACCACGACAGCTGTGCGATAAACTAAATTGAAGATAGTTGACAGCCCGCCATAATAAAGAGCTGCTACCAAACCCAGATGATCTTGCGTGTTAAAGTACGTCTAAATCGATCGCCAGGCCCTTTTTTCATGTGAAAACTGGCTTTATTTTCATGGAAGGTCTTGTTTTAAAGGCAGTTTGAAATTACATCATGCACATAAGTCACCGTGAAGGTATGTGCGGTCGGTTCATTCCGCGCTAAATATTCAAGAGTGGAATCCTCGTATTTTATTCATATAAGGCGAGGTTCATTACGCCTTGTAAACTATTTTGGAACTAAGCGTTGAAGCTCCGAATTAAAATCGATTAAAAGAACTTCAACCAAGCAATTGAAGGGCTCGGGGCATAAAGGGGCTATGTTGAATATTTCGTGATTTTGCATGCGGCCTTCTGTTGACTTAAGGCGCTGTTACACTAGGCAATTTTTCGTGCAACTTATCTCGCAAGCACTAAAAATTGCCTAGGGTAACATACCCTGCTACAGACATTCCTCGCTATTTTTGTGTTGCCGCAATCGTTTCGAAAAGTAGAATTGAGTTCTACTTTCCGCAATTCGTCCCGCAACGTTGCAGGGACGTTCCCCACATTGCGCAGTGTAACATCTATCCTGCAACTTGTGTCGCAACGTTTTGCGGCATCAACGAATGAAAATGACCCTCTGACTTCACGTGACCATCAAAAGCGAGACAAGTTGCACGAAAACGTTGCATAGTGTAACACCTCTCGAGAAATTTGTCTTGCAGCCTGGGAACTTTTGTGGCAACAAAATCGCGAGAGAAATTGCCCAGTGCAACAGAGCCTTAAGAAATCGTTCTGTTATTTATTTCGTCCATTTGCCCTTCATTTTTGTGACGTCCGTGCAAAAACTTTTTCCTCGGTGGTGTGCCTTGAAATCTTTTGTTGAACGGTAAACAAAGGAAACCTTTTGTTTCAGCGCCCAATGAGATCAGCACATCTCTGGGGAAAAATAGGGTTTGTTGCATGGCTAATTTATTGAAAAAACAACGGAGCAATGATTCATAGGTGAATTGAAGGCCATGAAGGAATTGAAGGAATATCTCAAAAAAAGAAACTTTCGTCTCGCTATGTACTGATTTCTTGCTTACTCACGGGATAAGACAATTATTAACCCCACTGACGGTGAATAGGGGTAGAAATCAGTACCGGGCCGCACACAGCACATGTCTCACGTGCTCTGACCAACGGATTCTCTCCATGTTGCTCTCAGCGGGGAGCAGGTATTTTTGTATTTACCGACTCTAATTAACGCTAATTGGAGTAAATATCGTGCGGTGTTTCTAAATAGGGCAGTAGCTGAACGTTTAGGGCGCTCATGCCTTCGTTTTCATTCAATAACACTCTTGTCTCACGGGGAATACCTAACGCCATCAGGCCTGCTGAGCGCGCATGGGCTTGAAACGACTGTGATTCAAATCATATAAAACAACATGCCGCAAACCGACAGGAGCATTAAATTTTACTGTGACAATTGTAACGGAATTGTGGTAGATACGCGATGTTGCATTTCAAAATCTTCAACTGCTTGGTTTCGGCGGTAAATTATTAATTACGAAGGGATCGGAGATTTAATTTTAATAGCTTTTATGATCTCTCTAAAGGTGTCTATTTGCGGTACATGTATAAACGCTAGAAAACTGAACTGTCACTCAACTAAATATTCTCGCACGAGAAGGATTTCGTTTTCAGCCTGATTCTGATTTCAATTCAGAATTACGAGCAAGGATTGTATCTGCCAAAGTTAACTGTGCGAGGTCGTGCTTATCTGAAACTAGGAAAAGGAAATTTACACAAACATCATCAAATTTTAAAAGGTCTCGGCCAAAAAAATCTGGTTAGACAAATAATCAGTAACAAATCTTGAACATCATGCAGAGTTTGCAGATCCATACAAATACGTTGCAGCAGTTAAGAAGTCTAACTTATTTGAAATTCATGTTGCTCTTTAGAGTTAGAATATTTGGGTTATTTGCATTTCCTCTATCGCAAAAACAGTAATTAAGTTAAAAAAAGAAAATTCCATTTTGTAGCGACGTTCAAACTAGATCGTAGCACTTGTTTCCGAGAGAAGTCGGCGTTTTCTGGTAAAACTACCTCGACCTCAATTCGAAACGGGATCGAAAATATTAATTATGAAATTTTAATTATAATGAAATTGGTAATAACAAAAGCTTAGCTGTGATTGGTCAGATGTAAAGTATTAGGGAGAATAGGATTTATGTATACAGACTCGCAGTGTTCGAATAGACGCTCATGATACGTAACCTCGGGCATTGATGCGATCCGGGAAAGCGTACAACACCTGATGCCACTGAAATCAAACTAATTTTGAATTTGTTTTGGTGAAAGCACATCGAAGAAAGAGCTACGAAATACTGTCTTTTTTTCCCTCAGCGAATTTCAAGCAGTCACCGATGGTAAGTTGTATATATTCAGGATGATTACTGCTGTTGGTTATATATCACTTTGTCGCCCATCGGCTTTTTACAGAACTGGTCGGCCGCAATTTTATTAACAATTAACATCAGAAGAAAAAGCAAACTGATAAAATTAGCGCTGTTATTTGAAAAATGGACGGTTTTCCATTAAGTATTTTGATACAGAATTTTTTGTAAAGAAATACACGAATGTGAAAAGCATTCTGTTTAATTTTATCAGCCTGCTATTCATTATGGAGCTTGGCTTGAGTCAACTTCATATTTCCCCTGTCGGAAGTTCATCGTACACATTAAAGTATATGAATATTCATTTCAATTTTACAGAACTATTCTTTGAGGCATCTTCATGCACAGCACTGATTGATCAGTGAATTTATTCGTGTTGGTCATTACGCTTCTTAAAAAAGCCGACCTACGATCCTTACAGACCCGACAGTTTTCAAACTGTAGACTGCAGTATAGAGACTGTACTGCCGCGATAATCAGTAGAGAAAATAAATTGCAGGAACGTTTACTCCTCTGAATTTTCCACAATGTTTTTTCCAGTGCCATTGTCGTAAATAAGTCGGAAATATTATTTGAGCATTGAAATTCAAAATGGACTAATTTTCCTTTAAACACGTTTTCAGAGAGATCTCTTGCAAAGGCAGGATATTTAATTTGATGGGTGGAAAGAGTAATCGCACCACCTGAGGTGTCGTGTTCATTTTATGACAATAAACACCCAAAACCAGGTTTTTTCCATCACGAGAGTGAATTGATTTGAAAATCAAGCCACCCTGCTTGCATTTTATACAGCAAATATTGACCAGAGAACGAATGAAACTTTCATTCACTGATGTCAAAAAGAACAATTCTAATCAAAGTTCACAAACGAAATCTATTGACCAGCATTGTCAAGACTCAAAAAAATGATGCAAACGAAACTCGTTTTTCAAAACTGTTATTTCTCGGTGCAACAGATTACGTGTAAAGATGTAGGCAGGCCCTTCAAGCATTATTGTAGGGATTATTTTAATTCAGGTGGCTTCGATTTTGTAAAACTGTTTTAAATAAATCGATCCATTTATTTTTCTGCGGCTGTTTTCAGGGAACGAGCTTCTAAAAATATATTCAAGAATTAATTACATCGTTTTAAAAATCAAACTTAGCATCTGAGATCAGTGTGCGTCCTCCTTTCGCCTCCATTATCGATAAATTTTTAACCATATATTTCGCTGTATCGAGATAGATCGCGAGAAATGTCTACTAAACGACGAGAAGGGTTGGAAATCGAAAAAATCGAGGTATTTGCTATATTTTCCGTAAATTTAGATGTAATGCGAATTTGATTATTTAGCTTGTAGTAATACAACCGTAAACTTAAAATGGCCCAAAGTACATCGGCTACTGAAAGATGCTTCAAGGTGGAACTTTCTGCAATATATCATATATATATATATATACTATTGAAACAACGAAAAAATACAGCTTTCCGGATGAACACAAAAAGAACTTCATTTGAATTCTTGACTCAATCAGAGCCACAAAGCTCACGGAAACATTTTGCTAGATTTCTTCGATCTTCAGCGCCAGTGACCAGCTCTAAGGACGGTCTTTGTACCTCTTTACTAAAAGAAGTAGTATTTTGAAGAAAGCAGCCTTTTTGCATTCCTCTCTGCTCGTCGTTCGGGAGAAAAAAAATCCATTGAGAAAATTATTTCCATAATTTCCAGGCCGTGATTGAAAGATTACATCAACACCAACTCATCTGATTGACTTGTAATTATAAAAGGTTTAGGAGAAACCGAACTATTTCAAGTGTCTTTGAGCTAACGGGTCCTGCAGAACGAAAAACTGTGTCTGTGCGGAAAGCTAATGCAAATTTGTGTTGCAGATATTTACAGCCAGTAAATTACCTTTGAGTTAAGAAACAACAAAAAAATTGTTGAAATGGGAACTGAATCAGTAAAAAACAAAAAAGGAATTAAGATATCAACTTTCTAAACTGAATGTAAAAGAAAATTCAGGTTAATTCTAACGAATTGATACTTGGAGGGCTTTCGCTGTTTAGTGTGCATGGTAGGAACGTTTAAACAAAGAAACTAATTTTGCGTGGTACGAACGTTAAACCATGAAACTAATTTTCCTCGAGAAACTTAGGGTAAAATGAATTTAGTTACGCTAATGGGTTTCTCAAACGAAATAGCTCAATAAACAGCAGAAATAGAAACTGGTCAAAGTAGAGCTATTGGCTTTCAGCAGAATGGAACACTTTTTTCATTGGTCTGTTATCAACAGAATCTAACGTCAGACTAAATCACTATTGGTCAGCGTTTTGAATGCTTGGAACAAAAGTTACTTTACCAGTAGAATGGCTTTGAAAGTCTCTTGAAGTTCAATTGTAAATTAGCATTCGAGATGATTAAAACTTCTGCATACCAACCATGTACAGCTAATTCGTAGCTTTGTAATGTAAAATTATATTGTCTTCGTGCACAGGGCCATTTTTTCGGAGGAATAACATGAACAGAGCGTTTTGATTTTTTTGTTAGGAAAGAACTAAATAAACAAAGAAAGTGTTTTCGAAGCTTGAGCTTTCTTTCTCGTAATTGCTTTGGTAATGAAAATATTAAGTTGCATTGAACAGAAAATCACGTCAAAAACTCTAACTACTGATATCCAATTATAGTTCATTCAGTCATTCACCTGCTTTGTTCGAAAGAAATTGTCGATTATGCATTTGTTCCTTGTTGTTTCTAATTCACCGGATTTTCACGGTCAAATTTTAAGTGGCAAATCCAGACTCCCAAAATCACTAAATTGAAAACCAAAACATTTGTCTTAGTTGTAAGTTCCTCACAAGCTCGCCTCGATTGATTCTATGGCAATCACGTACCTACGGTAAAAACGCCTCGGATTTCCTTATGCAATTCATACAAAAATTCCCTGCCCGAAAGTACCCTTCCCAACTTTAGATGAAAGTTCTGTCGAGAAAAGTCATCTGATCAAAGGTCTGATTTAAGAACAGACTTCGTGATCTGCTAAGAATACGCGAGCACAAAGCACGAGGTTATAATTAGCTCACTTTAAATGTAAAAATGCATAAGACATAGGTTTACAGTGATCACTTCCTGTCGAATCTGACAGCTCATAATACGTGGCGGAAACGAAACTACGGAAGTTTTCGGGGAGGAAATACAGATCTGAATATATTTCTAAACCGCTGCACGCCGCTCTCTGTCCACGAAACCGTTAATATCTACTCCTACATGGATATCGAGGTAATACTATAACAAAAAGGCCTCTATTTTCAATTCACAAAGGATACTTTCGCATTTCGTTATGTGTGTGTGTTTGTGTGTGTGTGTGTGTGTGTGTGTGTGTGTAGTTTACCAGGTAAATTTAATATTACAGAAAATTGAAGTTGAAAACACGGATTATGTTCCGACTCATGTTCACCTACATACAACGTAATTTGAGCAAATTTTGCACTGGTAACAAGGTTTACATGTAACTTTGTTGGCAGAATTTATGATATGGTCAGTTGAACTAGATTATTTCAGTGAAATTCAACCATTTTTCCTTTGCCTTATTTTAGGCGAATTGCTTCAGTTGGGTGAGTAGAAGGCATTGATGTTTTGTTTTTTGCTCTTTCCACAGGATAAGCTTACAGAAGAACAGATTGAAGGTATTTTTTAAATCGTATTAAATTTGGTTTATATACTGCTTGTGATAAGTACTAGGGTCAACGGTGGCATGACGTCCGACAAACGACTTTCGTGATCGTGGGAGGAATCGAAGATCGAGCTTGAATTGACAAACTTTAGGATTTCATCCATCTACCCACAAGCAATCACTTTGGGCAGAATAATCACGGGTACGACGGAAAAGTACACAATAATGTTTGCCATCTGATTCATCGCCGTTACACAACTAAGTACTGCTAACTTGCTTTCTGTGTTGTCCGGCACACTTTGGTATTGCGATCCACAGACTCCCAATAGCACGAACCTACGACTTATTTAATCCTGGCAAGGATTGCTGTTAAAGAACTCAATTAACGGATTTTTCTGTACTGTTGTCAACATTTGCCTGAAGCTATGAACATGAAAATTGATTGAAACGGATGAACGTAACGTTGTAACGAATGTATCCCTGAACTGGAGGGAAGAAACGTAAAATTAAACGAATTTCTACATTTTAGAAAAGGACAAAACATGATTTAAAACTTGTCAAACTACATCAAGCCTTTGTTCCAGGCTGTGTCGTACTGCTGCAAATGCTTCCTGTCGATGATTGTATGGGCTGATAGGGGGCGTAAAAACACATCCTCAAGGAAAACGTTTTACAGGCTGCTTTTAGAATAGGCCATTTCCGAATTCGCTTCAGCCTCTTCTTCAAAGTGAGTCTAAGTGCGAAGTCTTTCTTATGAAAATGAGTTGTTATTCATATGCAAAGTAAAACTGATTACCATCACAAAACTTTCGCACTTAGACTCGCTTTGAAAAAGAGGTTAACGTGAATTCGGAAATGGCCTATTAACGTGTGGATTATACCCAAATTGAGATCCACTTACTTTTCATAAGTGTTGCTCTCTAATCCTAACTCCAAACCCGCAGACAAGGAAATGTAACGGATGATTTGTTCTAAGACGTTTAAGACTTTTCAGTGAAGTAGTTAATTTTTACAACGTAACCTTGCTATAAAGAACAATGAAATCCGTTGATAACTTTATCATTCTTAAACGTCCCCTCTTCTTGCGGAGGCAGCCAACTAAAAGCTTGACAATCGTGGTGTCAAAGGCAGGTGTTTTCCAAGAGCGATCTTGAAAAGAAAACTGTGGCTCACACTAATTTTGGACAAATGTCGTGGGAACCTGTTCACTCGTTTTGGAGTCCAACCTTGCATTGCTACGTAGTTCTCAAACGAAGAAAAACTTCAAGTGGTCTTTTTAATCCCAAGGACTCGACAAAAACTACGTGCTGTTGTCTTGGGAACACCATGATAGGCTTGACTTTTACGCAACAGGGACTGCCGAGGTTGGAGGAAGTGACACCATTCCTCTGACTTATTGTGTCCTACGTATTGTTTATTAACAGTTCTCAAAAATTATTTCAACAATAGTCCATTGCAAAGAAACGCCACTTAGAAAAGAGTATGCTTGAAACTTTCTTCCATTCTCGATAATTGAATCAGTCTTTCGATCAATTTACCTCCTCTAGAATATCGCGATGCGTTCAAGTTTTTCGACAAAGATGGGAACGGGTTTATAACAACCCGTGAGTTGGGTGCGATCATGAGGTCACTGGGGCAGAATCCCACGGAAATTGAACTGCAAGACATGGTCAATGAGGTGGATTATGACGGTAAGCCTCAGATTTAATTATTCTATTTTGAATTTGTACATATGAAGCGTAGCGAGGTATAACGGATGGGTGGGGGGTATTTTGTCCATAGGTTCCAACTTGTTACGGGTAAAATATGGACAGTACCATAGCGAATACTGCTTACAAGTCGTCTAATACGAATGCTTTACAGCAGTTTATTGGGTTTAGGTTAACATGATTTGTCTTCGTCGTAAACAGGGAATGGTGTGGTGGATTTTGGTGAATTTGTGAACATGATGATCAATCAGAATAATAACACGCTTGATCAGGAAGAACTCCTTGAGGCGTTCAGAACTTTTGACGGCGATGACAAAGGTTACATTTTCTCCAACGAGATTCGATATGTGATGCGCCACATGGGAGAGAGTATTCCAGAACAAGACATCAACGAGATTTTACAGGATCATCAAGAAAGCAGGAAGAGAAAGATAACATTTGAAGGTGATTATGTTTTGTACCACAGATAAGTTTTTTTCATTCATACGCTCATTAACATGCTTATGTTGTGTTTTCTTTTCCTTTTGTACAGAATTTGTGAAACTCGTCAAACCGGAGGTTTGAAGTTTACTCCAAGTGATCTTGGGCACCCAGTGTCGTCAAAGACGTTGCGTCATTGCACATACACTGCTGCGTCACTCACTAGTTACTTGTAGCTGAGTATTTGTAGTAACAGGCAACAAATTGAAATTGCCTATTTACTTTTATAGGTTAAAAGAAATATGCAATTCATGGCGCATCGTTCATAGTAAAGCCTGTGTTTGCAACATTACTTAGCACCCACATACTAAGTACACCGCATAAATGAAGGTCTGTTGATTCAATTATGCTCATTGTGTAGTAATTGGACCTTCGTATCTCAGCTTCACAGTCCAATACAGGTCTGTAACTTTTAAGTTATAGGATCAAATGTGTTAAATATAATTATTATCGTATGTTGCGTATTTTATATTGAATATTTGTTCTTGTCAGTGTACCGAGACAGGTAACAAATGGAAATATTTTTATAACAGACTTTCTCTTACGATTAATTTGCCTTTTTCGTCCTATAATGCAAATTCGATTTTAAAGACGGAAAGTTATGTAAAGCAATTTTAACATTTTGTATCTTTTAAATTTGTATTTTTGTTGATTTGACTGTGGAGTCCTGAATTGCCAAATAATTGTTAGTCCAATATCAGTAGTAACTGTTCTATAATTGGACGAAAAGTAGCGATAGAGAAGCTGTTGAGTAGAGCTGGAAACTGCTGAGAAAAGAACAAGAATGTTGTTTTGTCAAATTGAAATCAGTTATTACGCGACCGTGGTAATTTGATTTAATTGTGAACACAGTTGTACAATCAGCTCAACTATGGAAAGAACTGAAATGTATAGTTTTTAACAGGGAGGCCCACATCAATGGCGGATTTTTAATGAACGCGAAGTGTTTCTGCGTGCATATGCGAGACTGTGTCTGCAAAACTATTTGTTACAGTAAAGTAATAATGATAATGATAATGATGATGATAATAATAACTATAGTAACAATAAATATACAATTGTTTTTTTCTTAGCAATATACTAACAATATATATACTAACAATAAATAACGGTATACTATTGACATATACACTTTAAAAGGTGCATATGTCAATAGTATATTGTTGGTACAATTGCAAAACTTTCTGTTCCCGAGACCCGTATGTTGGTTTATCAATAATTGATTTGAACGTCACAAAAATAAAAGCACGCACGAAATATACAAGTAACCCACAAAACCACTGCAACTCACGTTTTGCAACTAAAAACACATCGAATGCATCACGATTCTACGTTTGCCAAGTGAAGGACAATGTTTTGCGATATTTTCCTTTGACGTTGCCGTTTGCTAATCCTCTTCACAATGCTATCTGCGAGTATTACCATAGTGACTGTCGTTTTCTCATTAGCAGCATTTGTTCCAGGTAAGTCTTGGACTCTCAACTCACTTAGTTCGGAATTGATAAAAATTAGATTGAAATATAAGTATTGGCGGGCTTTTAGCGATTGCATATAATACCCTGGCGTAATGAGAAATACAGAGAACAATTAACAGCGAATAAATCGTTGAAATTTTCTCGGTGATGTCATAATATTCTCAGCCTAGTAGGGAACCCCCTTGCACTGCCATTCACGGGATACAAAAAAACTTCCCCACCAGTCTCACTTATTCACATTTGGGGTGAGAATACTGTGTGATCATCATCACTCTATAAAAAGTATAAATTTCTCAGTTTTAGCTTTCAGCCTGTTAAAACAAAAAAGACCAAACACCCGCAAACAAACAGAGAAATGTTTGGCACATGCTGACAAAGCTTGGTGATTGCACACATTTCTTCCACAAGTGATTGCGACACCTGTTTTAACACAGAAAACAAATTAACTACAATCGCATTTTTTTTTTAACAATTAAAACATCCGTACGCATGTCAACGGAATATAAACAGCCATTGCCGCTATTTTAAAATTTTAATCGGTAGTCATGTATTTTATGTCTGGCAATTCTATGTTGTTTGAATTTAAACCACAAACCACGAAATAGATTAGTCGCGGTTGCGCTGAGCAACTTTACCAATGTAATTATTGGCAAGTACGGGAGGATAGATGACGTAAAACAAAAGAAACAAGTCACAAAACAAAGGAGCTACAAATGAAGCCTAATCCGAGGTGAACAAAGTACAATGCTTTCCCGTACTTGCAGAAAGACCCAATTCTTTGGTTTCCCTAGGGGAAATGGCGATAAAAAGTGCCCTCTAGAACAAGCCAGACAGAAATGTCCGAGGAGGACCCTATGAGGATAGAAATCTGTCTGTGAAGGGGCGAATTTTACTACAATGGGTGTTTTGCAATCCCGCGGCCTCCCCTATTCATACAAACTGATTTATCATGAAATCTGACAAGAACACCGCACATTCCACCCAGGAGATTTATCCCCTTAAATTCTCCAGGTCTGCCGAAGCTTGATACCCAGGCAAACTGAAACGCCGGTCGACCTTGATGTAGGGAAATCACAGTTGGGAAATGAGGATAAGAAAGTATTTTCGTTTTTGTTATTATGTAGATCACTGTTAGTCTTCCTTCTGGTGAAGGTGGGGAAATCGTGTTACAGTGTTTTAGCACGTTCATTCTAGTAGGGATCGATCTGCATGATGTCACAGGACTGAGGGCCATTCTGTAACGACACTGTTAACATTAAAACTTCTATGAACTCAACTTCAGGCGAGTAGCTAGTGACTTCATGATATATTTCCATAATCATGCAAACCTCATGTAATTATTCCCTGTGCTTTTAGGAACAAATTGTAAACATCATGAGCAAATGCTGATCGAAGAGCTGTTGAGGAACTACAACACAGAGGTGCGACCAGTCGAAAATGCATCACAAGTGATGGATATCACGATTTGTGTGCAGCCCTATCGACTGTTAAGGATGGTAAGACCAGCGCTGGGTTCTTTTGTTTAACGAGAAATACAGCGTTAAACAACGTTTTAAATAACGTTTTAAGTGCAAAAGACCCTAACTCCTCGATTCTCTGTCGCGCGACTCACATAGGGTGTGGCAAGCCTACTCCTGAATCTCTTAGTTTTCAAGTTGTCTTTTCTCGTCTAATCTGCATAGAGGCTAGTCCCTTTATAAGCCTCATGAATTGAAAATTGTTTTCACGCTAACAACTCCAAGCTATTATGTTTTTAGCATTGTTTACTGCCTCCCGGATGGCTAAATTTTATCATCTGACGATTATTTGACTAGATTGTTTAAAAGTTGTTTTTTCTTATGCAGGACGAGGTGGAGCAACTCATAAGAATGAGCCTGTGGTATAGATTGGTCAGTGGTTATTTTGAGTTACCTTAAGTTAAAATGTCCAGCCCTCCGTCCGCCGGCAGCAGACACACCGGAGCAATGTCGTTTTTTAAACCCAATGCGTGTGCTCACTACTTAAGACTCGTCCTCGGTTCTTGTCCTCTTCCCCCAATCTAAAGTCCCCTACTCACTTAATTGTTACCCGAATTCATTCATGCGATGAATCATTCGTTTTGGAAACACTCCTTATTTTACAGACCTGGAGAGACGTCACGCTATCTTGGTATCCCATCCAGTATGGAAACATCACTCGTATTAATTTGCCTGTAGATGTCGTATGGACCCCACCTGTGGGGCTGCTCAACTCGTGAGTAATCAATCAGATATTACGCGAAATGAAGTCGAGAAACTGATCACGTAAATGGGACTACCGAAGGAAATAATACCACTTAAAGAAAAGTTTGAGGGAAATTGTCGTGTTGTCGTGGTAATGATGACGATATATAATGATGATGAAAACCTAATAATGATGAAAGCCTCAGATGGTAGCGTTGAGGATTACGATACTGGTAATTTTGATAACGACCATTATGACGATGAGGTGGGAGAGGAGAGCGAGGAAGCTTTTTAGGGCCGTATTGCCTTATTAACTGAAGTGACGTTGTTTTTAATAGGTTAGATTCTGGGGTGGCTCCTCTCCTGTCAGGTGGGGATAATGACCTGGATAACCAAGTGGAAGTCCAATATAATGGCCATGTCAAACTCTCGTTGCCCGCAGTCCTCAGTATTTCTTGCATAATGGATATGACGATGTATCCATTTGATACTCAAAGATGTAACCTCCGATTTGGTGAGTGGATCACAACAAGATATTGATTAAGACCTGACAACTGACACGGCAAGATTTTGTCAATAACTTCATTTTCGTGTACTTGTTAGGAACATGGGCATACACAGGTGACGATTTAGCATTCAAGGCTGATGTAGAAACTTCAACACTCGCTGATTCGAAGGAGAACTTCAGTTCATCTGGTGGATGGAATGTGTTGGAGTACGGAGGTTTGAAATGGCGCCTGATATCTCACCGCTTCGTCCGTTTTTGTTTCCAGTGAAGTAAGGTGCATCCCGTTTGTGGAGACGCCAACCAATCAGCGAACATTATTTTGGAAGGGTAATGGGGTAGTGTGGGGGTTGCCCTGCAGTAAGCTGGCACTAAGGTAGTAAGGGGTGACTGCGCAGACGATAAGGCAACACGTATCAAGTAGGTATACGGGCAAAGTTTTACGTTTTATGAATTGAGGTAATCTCTTCTGTACCTTCTCCACAGCTATTGAAGCAAATGGGAACAGCAGTCACGCAAGCCCTTCCGTGACATTCACCATGCTACTTAAGCGTCACACAACGTACTACATTGTCATCCTATTCTTGCCATGCTTCTCCAACGTAATGCTCACCCTACTCGTCTTTCTCTTGCCACCGGAGACTGGGGAGAGAATCGGAGTCGGGATCAACACTCTCTTTACCATGTGGGTCAATTACCTGAGAGTGAGTGCCTTGTAACAATACCGCTTTTTTAGCCACTTCAATTGTTTCGAGTCCATAATTTGGTTTGCGCATGGGCAGACATATAGTACTTCTCACATCTTGCAAATCACTGTTATTTTCTTCAATTACAGGCCCTAAATGCGATGCCCAAAAGTCCCGAGCTGCCCGTATTCTGCAAGTTCTATTACTTCGTGATGTTCGAGTGCGTGTGTGCCATCGCTGTGTCATGTCTTGTTATCTCATTCTTTCACATGAATGTTAACATAGACCAGCCTGACTGGGTGAAGGTGAGGCGGATAATTGCTAGAGCAAAATGACTATAAATGCGCGCGCAGTTGACATCGGCCTTCTTCAGTAAATACTTTCACCATGACAAACTAAACGTGCAAAAATAGAAAAGCCGAAAATAGTGAAACAAAATGTCTGCTAATCTTAGGCCATGTGAAAACCTACTTAACCAATAAAATTTCTTCCAATGGTTTGTCATAACACACTCACGCCGGGGATAGTGATAAGACGTGTTAATTGTTCAAGTATATGTATATACCGAGTGTGAAAAATCCTCATACAGTCATAGCTACTTTGAGTTGAGCCAAAACCCTAGCAATTAAACTTAAGGTCGGATGGTGGGAATCATTTCTTTTCGCTGTTCATTAAATTTTCACAGATTCACATACTAGACCGGATGGCACGGTTGGTGTTCTTGCACAAGTCCGTAAAATATCGTCTCAAAACGGCAGAAAAATCCAGGAAGGAAGGTAAACTGACCTTCTAGCTGATGTGTTTGTCCTCCCTCTTGACCATATTCAAAATTTCATAGTACACGTCCTAGTATAGGTAATAGCATGGTTTCTCCGTGGTATTTTGGCTTCAATAATACCGCGAGTTACATATTTCGTTTTGCTCAGTCTGGGTCGTGATTATCTCATATGCATAGTACCCTACACGAGACTCTCTACCTGGAACTCTTTGGCGTTCGAAGAGGATTTCCGGCCCTTCAAGTCTGACAGACTGTTAGGCCAGTGAGAACAATCTGTCTTTTTTTTGTTATGAAATCTAATTTTCTTCTCAGTCATATTTCTCCGGTTTTGTTCTTAGCTGAGATGTTCCGTTCAAGATTTGGAGGCAAGTCCTACCCCAAGATTACTATTGGACTGAACCTTTTTGTGGATAATTCACTGAAGGAGTTCGAAACATTTTGGCGTCAAGAGGAATGGAAACTTGTCTCGCTTGTCCTAGAAAGATTTTTTACGTATTTCTTTCTGTTTTCGGTTCTTATTTCGTTTTTCGTTTTTACCGCTACCGTTCGATAACCCGACAGACCAAAACGCGACACATAAAAGGGATCCTGACATTGAATCTGTTATTGCACTTTACTTTAAAGGACTTCAGGCTAACGGTCAGTGAATTCTCTGGCCTCGACGACACATGGCCAATACGACATTTTTGTGATGGACGTCATTTGTCTGCAGGTACCTAGTCTATTCCAGGCTCTCATTGAGTTGGGACAAGAGAAAAGAAAAAGTGAGCGGAAGGACAAAAAAAGACGCTTTTTCCATTCGCTCTTCCAAACTTAATGAGAGAGAGCCTGGGCCGAGTTGTTCGAAGCAAGGAGTGGTATAGAGAGTGACGGTTCTGGTACACTTTTTTCACCTCGCCTCGGTTCGCTCAGCTCCGCTCGGTTCGAAAAGTGCGCCAGAACACGCCACTCCCTATACAACATATGTATATCCCAATTGCCGCGCCCTTCCCGATCCCCGCTAAATACTTTTTAGAGAGTGGCGGATAGAAGTTGTTCGTCATGTGAAGACAACTTGGTTGTGCCACGAGGGCCACGTTTGGCCACCCCGGCGAGAAGGTAGCGTGCCCGGCGCTGCCAGGAATCAGGCTGCCACAAAAGCCGGGGATGGAGGATGTTTACGCCTGGCGATGCCATAAGCTCGGCTGCCAAGTGCACGCCACCTTCGGGCCTACTGGCCCTAAGGCTCTGTACTGCAGCAAGCACAAAGCATCGGAGATGGTTGATGTCCGCATCAAGCCCTGCCTGGCCCCCACTGCCAAGCGCACCCCCTTGGCACTCGGAGGTGTCAGTGGTGCGCGGTACACAAGCTCGAGTGGTAGTCCAAGGCCGGGCCAGATCGCCAGCTAGGAATAGCAGCAACGTGATGCGGGCCGCCCCGAGACGCAGACCGCCCTCAACGAGACTCCAAGGCAGAAGAAGCCCCAGGCCCTCAGCTGGTGAGAGCCTTCATTTTCTCATTCCACTCACGGAGGGCCTTGGGGCGCCGTGCTGGATCAGCTCGCTTTTTGCCACAATAGCTTTGCATAGGCCTGGGCGGCAATCTGGTCGTGTGTCCGAGCTTTTCGGTTGAAGCGGCGGCCCAGCACTTGGCCGATGCAGATCGCGATAGGAGCAGCAACAATGGTTGAAAGTACCGCAACGCCGTTGACGCCACCGGCAGTAACCACGGCGAAGCAGGCCGTCCTCCTGTTCGTCCTCCTGGAGGGGGCCATCGTACAGCCGTACATTTCCAAGAGAATAGAGCGATACCAGCTGGTGATCCATGAGGCGAAGGTCCGACTGGACTTTGCCGTGTTGCCGGGCACATGGCTGATTCCTGGTGCCTCCAGCACTGGTCACTGCCCCCACCACCCCGCTCAGCGAAAAGCATGAAGAGACCAAGACAGCCCTCGTCGTCATTGCTTCGCTGATCGCCCTCGCGCCTGCCTGTTGGATCTGGTGAGGCGGTGGAGCATACTTCCAGAAGATCGCCCGGACTCTCGCCTCCTGACCTGGAGCTCTTGGGAGCGCCCCGCCATATGCCGTGCCTCTTTGCGGGTGTCTGCATCGAGCTCTGCGTTGTTGGCAATGTCGGTGAGCTCATCGGCCAAGGTCCCCAGTTCCCTCACGCCTTCTTCCGATCCCCCTAGCTGCTCCCTTTCGCTCTTGAGCTCGGAGCTGTGTTGCACGCCCTTCGAACTACGTGTAGTTCACCGCCGTCATTGTCGACGTGCTGGCTGCGAAGACCTACCTCGAGGACTAGAAGATCCTCCCCAAGGCAAATTAGAGTGACGCTCAGTGCAGCTACATGATGGCAACTGCGATAGCGTTGGGGATCATAGGGCCGATAATTGGTGCAGCTGCATTCACTGGTGTGAACGTCCTATACCAGCACTTCGCCGGCGGGGCGGAGGCGGAGGCTGAGGTGGAAAGGGAGCGGCACGACGGAGCCATTGAAATGTACCAGAGTGCACAACAAAGCACTGCTTGAGCCGGAGATTGGCAGCGAGCTTCTCAACCTCGGTCTGGCTCTCTGGGCGAGCGGGTACCGCTAGTACCCCGACAGCAATTCCTTCTGCACCACCAATCTTTCGGGTGCCAGGGAGTAGGCGTTGTCGTCATGGTGGACCTCTGCTGGATACTTCAGATTCACCTCGAGGACTTCGTCGCTGTCAGGCAGATGCTCTACAATCCGGGTAGAAATGTCGCCACAATCCTGGACCCACACGAAGCCGCCCGTCGGCAGGAACGAACTGTGATATAGCCCACCCACAGAGGTACAGGATATGTGCTGTGGGCTTCTTTGGGTTGTACCGTTTAACGCCGGGGTTGTTCGCTTGTGCGAACCTCTTCGACGCCATCGAGATCCCACTGCCCAGCTCCTTCTCGACTTGCCATCCTGCTGGTCATTCTGCAGCTGCACCCGAAGAACGAGTTGGAACTTCACCCCGCCCAACTGCCACGGATCCGCTTCGAGCTTCCTCTGCAACTAGGCTCTGACCCCTTCCAGAAAGGCTATTGTGTTGGCAGCTAGATGATGCCACAGCCGGAAGGTGCGACCAACTTCTGACCGTCAACCTCTAAAAGACAAATTCGGGCGGGTTTTTGGTGGCGGCCTGAACCGTTCGGGGTACTTTGGGTGACTTCCCCTCACCCCACCTATACCAGCGTCCCAGCCACCCTCCGTGTGGGCAGTTGGACCACTCCAGGGCGTAGCCATATGTAGTATGGAGAGTGACGTGCTCTGGCACACTTTTCAAACCAAGCGGAGCTGAGGGAATTGGGAAACGTGTGCCACTCTCCATACTACTCAAGGTAAGCGCTAGTCCGGGTTAAATACGCCCTATAGGTTTCAATCAGACTTAACCCAGGATTAGCGCTAACCCTGCTTCGAACAACTGGACGCTGGAACACGGGCTAGCAAGTTTCAGAATCAGCTAAGATTTTTTTTTTGTCATACTAATGAGCATCATTAATTGCAAAGTTTGAATAAAAAGTAAAAACAAACGAATTCTGATGAATGTGGTAAAGTGATGGCCCCATGCAGTTACAGCGTCTCAATGGAGTCACCGCGAAACGTCAAAAAAGCAGTTTGATATTCACCGTTAAAAGGTTTCAAGGTCAGTTCCAGATATCGCTCTTGCAGCTGCTCATCACAGGCGTCTGACTCTTGAGGAATCTTTAACTGGTAAACCTGGTCTTTTCCATAGAAATTTACGCCTAAACTGACACTAAACAGTTCAACCGTCAAAACTACTCTTTTATCTTGATTTTGAGATAATCAGCTGCTACGTTTTAATCTTTGGTCATGCAGTGATCCAACATGCATCATGCACGATCAAGTTGTTTGGCCGGCAGTTCAGTGCATGTGGCTGTGCTGCCTCAACACACTATGATGATTCTGTATTCTTGTCATCTTCTTGAATTCTGTCAGGAACAAAGTTGAAAGCTTATGGAAATAATATTTATGGCATTTATGATATTAACGTTTTGTGCGAAGTCTAATAGCAATATCAATGCAAAGTACACACGTAAACTATGATGCAAAATATTGATATATTGATTGTCATTTGTTCAGTTTATCTAAATGCAAAATCCAAATTATCGATTTCCATTGCCACAAATTGTAACCTCTGCTTTTACTCTATTGATTTCTAAACCTAAATTTAAAAAATAACACACATAACCCGCTTAGCAAAGGCCAATCCAAACGGGCTGTGTAAATATGTCAAAAAGCTACAGAAAAACGGACTGAAGGAGTACAAGACTAAGAGATAGATAAAAATTTAATAAAGTGCATATGAATGCACGTGTTATATCAATATCGATAAATTATCAATAACGACGAGATGGGCTTGAAATTTGTAACCACTGAGCCTTTACCTCCAAAATATACTTTTCTGCTTCCACCTTGGCATTTGTCCTCCAAAATTTCGTCTAGTTCACTGTCGGATATCTCTTCTTCTAGTCTTCTGAAGGCCTGCCGCAGCTCAGAGGTAAGAATATAACCGCGGTCATCAGGGTCAAAGATCCGGAAAGCTTCTTTAGCCTCGTTAACATTCATCCCACGCTTGTTTTTCGTAGACATAAGCTGGACAAATTCCTGGAAATCCATCCTGCCGTTTCCTATGAAAGTCGTAGAACGAAAATACCTCAGTTGACACATCGAAATAGACGAATTCTGAACACCCTGGACGTCCTCGTTGATTCTGGCTGGAAGAGGCGTAGACGATTCCGCTTTCAGGACGTAGGAACACGCTCACGTGTTGCACTCACATTTTGCTACTTATTACTTGTCTCCTTCTTACTAGTTTATCCCGAGTAATATTATGGAGCGAGAAATTCATGTACTGGTTAAATTGAGTCATCCATAGGAATGTCCTCTCCATGTACGAGCTAGTGTACAACTTCCAAATTTTATTACTTACTATCAACATCCACCGTGTTAATGATCTTTTGGAGCTCCTTTTCCGTGGGGTTCTCGCCAAGTGATCTCATAAGGTTCCCAAGCTCCTTAGTAGTAATAAAACCACTTTTGTCCTTGTCAAAATGTCGAAAAGCCTCGAAATATTCTGCACGAGAACACGAAAAAAGAAAAACCATTACCAGGAGTACCAATTAGTTTCTATCAGTGTCTTTCTTCAATTAACTGCAAATATTGCTTTAACAGTAATGATTTCCCCAAACTTTGAAAGCATTTCCTCTTTTCAGTAGCTTCACATATGCTTCTAAGAGTACCAGATAAGTTAAATAACAACATGCTTCTAAGCTGATGCCGCACAGATTTACATATCGTTACCTTCATGAATAAAGACGTTATTTCAGAGCTAGCCCAGGCATTCAGTAAAGTAACATACGACTTTCAAACCTAAAAGCCTGTTTTTAAGCCAAGATAAAATATCCTGAACTATAAATTTAAATCACTGAGGTATCTTTTGTTGTTCATTAATACTAAGAAATAAAAGACCAATAAAATATCTTTGGAAATTTTAATCAGGGGAGGTGGTAAGCTACAAAGGTACGATGGCTTAAGGTAAGTTCACGGTCTGTAAATAATAGCTTTTCAAAATCGCATTTTTTTCGTTTCCAATTCTTCTGCTAAAATTCGTCTGTTACAATTACATTATGATTTATTTACGAGAAGAGATTGATGTTATCTTTATCAGTTGGCATTTTGATTGCATTTAATAACTGTTAATTAAAACTGGATTAAAACGTGACGAGATTTTTGCAAAAAAACAACAACAACATCTGATACTGTCAAATATTTAATCGTACGTTCTTTTACAGTAATTGAATCTTAAAAGAACCAATCAAATAGCAGCTGTCAAAATTCATTACCTGTTACATGGAGCCTACCTTCAAGCTGATATTCCGTGAGCGATTCCTGGTATATCGGATATTGAGATAAACCAATAAATGAAATAAATTGAAACCCAAACTGTCTCAAACATTATCATAGCTATTACGATTCTGTTGTGCAAATTCGTTGTCGCCGTTATTCAGCTTGAAGAGAATCTGATTCTCGTTATTAAAATGGCGTTAAATCTAAGGGGTAATCTGCACTGCAATAGGGACCTTCATATTTGACTTTGAAGACAGTGAGATTGAGCACGAGTAGGAGTTTCTAAATTTGAGGAGTCGCGCATCCACAGAACTCCAACTTCTGGTCGAGCTCTTTCTTACCAGGTCATAAGAGGTTGTTTAATAACAGGAAGTATTTAACAGTAGATTTTCTCATGAAACGATGCGAAGTTGACTTGAAAAAAAACAACAACAACAACAACCTCGTTTCGTACTAATCTCGTACCCGTAGCCAATTCTGAAGATCGTTATACGGCTTGAAACACTAAACCACCGCAGAGACTGTCATTCGTCGGTCGAAATTCCAACTGCCTAACCTTTCGTTTTGCCGTTAGGGAATTTCCAGCAACATAGCACATTTGACGTAATGACGCCAAGCAGAACTAAAACGACAACAATTACATCACTCAAAAAGCTCTTACCATAAATGAAATACTCTTCGGCTTGTATATTGATGACCTTAAAGCTTCTCAGCGGTTCTCTAATCACAGTTCGAACGCTTGTATTCTTTGAAATTATATTACTTTTATCATTCATGCTTTAAGGCAGGCAAAACAGGGGAAGACTGATACAAAATCCTCAGCCCTCTTTAGACGATCAGATACCAACTTCAAATCAAGCTGGTATTTGCTACTTTCTGATCAACAATCTTTACGGTAATCTGCTTTATTTAGTCCTTTTATATTACAGCGTGCTCAATGTTTTTTTTCATGATTAATCATCGAGCTCAAGAGA
Source organism: Astreopora myriophthalma (assembly GCA_014634185.1). Classification (NCBI taxonomy): domain Eukaryota; kingdom Metazoa; phylum Cnidaria; class Anthozoa; order Scleractinia; family Acroporidae; genus Astreopora; species Astreopora myriophthalma. The sequence continues at coordinate 1,332,188 of BLFK01000391.1, read as the reverse complement.
TCATAAAGATCTCTTGTAGAGCTACAAACGATAATGCTTCTGCCACCGAAGACATTGTGAGAGAGCTAAGTCGGTATTCGAACGAGCACTGGGAAATTTGACCTATTTCCCGCACACTTAACAAACGTAAGTGAAATCTCTGTAAAATATCTACTTTTCCCTTGTAAATTGCCATGTCTGTAAAATGTGCACACTTGCAGAGATGATATACGTAATCCATATAAAATATCTCTAGATTTGACCATATTTTATGAATCCAAATCTCGTTAAATCTCTATGGGATCCCCATTTTTTTCCCTGTAAATTTTTAGCTAAACTTTTCTCAAACGTCTAACGCCTCTAGTTTATTTTACAGCAAAAAAACAAGCTCTGCGAAGGTTAAAGGCAAAGTTTTGGCCATAAATAAAAAAAACACTAAAATCGGCCATTTTCGGCCATTTTGCTACGGGGTTAACCTTACCATTTTGGCCAAAGTGGGCCAAAATATCAGCAATATTCCAAAGTGCGAAATGTTATGAACACGAGGTGTAGTTGCCCTATAATCCACTTTTCTCAAAGGTTTAAGGCCTCTAGTTTATTTCACAGCCAAAAACCAAGATCTGGGAAGCTTAAAAGCAAAGTTTTGGCAATAAATAAAAAAGCACTAAAATGGGCCATTTTCGGCCATTTTGCTAAGGGGTAAGCCTTACCATTTTGGCCAAAATGGGCCAAAATATCAACAATTTTCCAAAGTGTCAAATTGCACGAAAACGAGGTCTAATTACCCTATAATGGACTTTTTTCAAAGGTTTAAGGCCTCCACTTTAATTTCCAGCCAAAAAACAATCTCTGGGATTGTTAAAAGCAAAGTTTTGGCCATAAAAAAAAGAGCACTGAAATCGGCCATTTTCGGCCATTTTGCTAAGGGGTAAGCCTTACCATTTTGGCCAAAATGGGCCAAAATATCAACAATTTTCCAAAGTGTCAAATTGCACGAAAACGAGGTCTAATTGCCCTATAATGGACTTTTTTCAAAGGTTTAAGGCCTCTAGTTTATTTTAAAGCCAAAAAACAAGCTCTGGCAAGGTTAAAGGCAAAGTTTTGGCCATAAATAAAAAAGCACTGAAATCGGCCATTTTCGGCCATTTTGCTAAGGGGTAAGCCTTACCATTTTGGCCAAAATGGGCCAAAATATCAACAATTTTCCAAAGTGTCAAATTGCATGAAAACGAGGTCTAATTGCCCTATAATGGACTTTTTTCAAAGGTTTAAGGCCTCTAGTTTATTTTAAAGCCAAAAAACAAGCTCTGGCAAGGTTAAAGGCAAAGTTTTGGCCATAAATAAAAAAGCACTGAAATCGGCCATTTTCGGCCATTTTGCTAAGGGGTAAGCCTTACCATTTTGGCCAAAATGGGCCAAAATATCAACAATTTTCCAAAGTGTCAAATTGCATGAAAACGAGGTCTAATTGCCCTATAATGGACTTTTTTCAAAGGTTTAAGGCCTCTAGTTTATTTTAAAGCCAAAAAACAAGCTCTGGCAAGGTTAAAGGCAAAGTTTTGGCCATAAATAAAAAAGCACTGAAATCGGCCATTTTCGGCCATTTTGCTAAGGGGTAAGCCTTACCATTTTGGCCAAAATGGGCCAAAATATCAACAATTTTCCAAAGTGTCAAATTGCATGAAAACGAGGTCTAATTGCCCTATAATGGACTTTTTTCAAAGGTTTAAGGCCTCTAGTTTATTTTAAAGCCAAAAAACAAGCTCTGGCAAGGTTAAAGGCAAAGTTTTGGCCATAAATAAAAAAGCACTGAAATCGGCCATTTTCGGCCATTTTGCTAAGGGGTAAGCCTTACCATTTTGGTCAAAATGGGCCAAAATATCAACAATTTTCCAGTGTCAAATTGCATGAAAACGAGGTCTAATTGCCCTATAATGGACTTTTTTCAAAGGTTTCAGGCCTCTAGTTTATTTTAAAGCCAAAAAACAAGCTCTGGCAAGGTTAAAGGCAAAGTTTTGGCCATAAATAAAAAAGCACTGAGATCGGCCATTTTCGGCCATTTTGCTAAGGGGTAAGCCTTACCATTTTGGCCAAAATGGGCCAAAATATCAACAATTTTCCAAAGTGTCAAATTGCATGAAAACGAGGTCTAATTGCCCTATAATGGACTTTTTTCAAAGGTTTCAGGCCTCTAGTTTATTTTAAAGCCAAAACACAAGCTCTGGCAAGGTTAAAGGCAAAGTTTTGGCCATAAATAAAAAAGCACTGAAATCGGCCATTTTCGGCCATTTTGCTAAGGGGTAAGCCTTACCATTTTGGCCAAAATGGGCCAAAATATGACAAAATTTAAAAACCGTAAAATTGCATGAAAATGAGGTCTACTAGGCCTATAATGGACTTTTCTTAAACGTTCGAGGCCTGTAATTTAATTTTAACCAAGAAAGGAGTATCTGGAGTTCTCGGAGGCAAGTTTATGGCCATGAAAATAAAGGCAGTGAAATTGGCCATTTTCGGCCATTTTTCTAAGGGGTTAACCTTACCATTTTGCCCAAAATGGGCCAAAATATGACAAAATTATAAACCGTAAAATTGCATGAAAATGAGGTCTACTAGGCCTATAATGGACCTTTCTTAAACATTCGAGGCCTGTAATTTAATTTTAACCAAGAAAGGAGTATCTGGAGTTCTCGGAGGCAAGTTTATGGCCATAAACAGAAAGGCAGTGAAATTGGCCATTTTCGGCCATTTTGCTAAGGGGCTAACCTTACCATTTTGCCCAAAATGGGCCAAAATATGACAAAATTTAAAAACCGTAAAATTGCATGAAAATGAGGTCTACTAGGCCTATAATGGACTTTTCTTAAACATTCGAGGCCTGTAATTTAATTTTAACCAAGAAAGGAGTATCTGGAGTTCTCGGAGAGAAGCTTTTGAGCATAAACGGAAACGCAGTGAAATTGGCCATTTTCGGCAATTTTGCTAAGGGGTTAACCTTACCATTTTGCCCAAAATGGGTCAAAATATGACAAAATTTAAAAACCGTAAAATTGCATGAAAATGAGGTCTACTAGGCCTATAATGGACTTTTCTTAAACATTCGAGGCCTGTAATTTAATTTTAACCAAGAAAGGAGTATCTGGAGTTCTCGGAGGCAAGTTTATGGCCATGAAAATAAAGGCAGTGAAATTGGCCATTTTCGGCCATTTTGCTAAGGGGTTAACCTTACCATTTTGCCCAAAATGGGCCAAAATATGACAAAATTTAAAAACCGTAAAATTGCATGAAAATGAGGTCTACTAGGCCTATAATGGACTTTTCTTAAACATTCGAGGCCCGTAATTTAATTTTAACCAAGAAAGGAGTATCTGGAGTTCTC
>BLFK01000391.1:1301531-1323422 GCA_014634185.1 Astreopora myriophthalma | reverse complement strand
GGCCATTTTGCTAAGGGGTAAGCCTTACCATTTTGGCCAAAATGGGCCAAAATATCAACAATTTTCCAAAGTGTCAAATTGCATGAAAACGAGGTCTAATTGCCCTATAATGGACTTTTCTCAAAGGGTTAAGGCTTCTACTTTCATTTACACCAAGAAAACAATGTGTGGGAGCATTGCAGGCAAAGTTGGAGCAACACAGGCAAAAATGACCAATTTTAGTTTCTTTGCATTTATGGCCGAAACTTTGCCTCCAATGCTCCGAGACAGTTTTTTCTTTCTCTAAATTAACCTGGAGTCCTTAAACCTTTGGACTTCGTTTTCACTGAATTTTATACTATTTAAAATGGGTCATATTTTTTTCTCATTTCTTGCTAAATGTTCAGGTTACCCCTTAGCAAAATGGCTGGAAAATCGACTTGTCAGAATATTAAAGTAACATTGCCAGAAGCACACTTAAACTTGGAATAGTAATTACCTATCATGAAAGTTTCATAACTTTGAATTCCCTTCAATAGTTTCACTTCTTCATGAGTGATTTTTTTTGTGCGAAAAACATTCTAGTTTACTGCTAAGGCTGTAAACATGCAATGAACATAAAAGAATTCCTATTAAGATATAAAATATCTGCTAAAATCTCTCAGCCCTAAGTTGTTTGCCCCCTGAAAACTGTGTAGTTTAATTTGCATGATAGTAAGAATGCCAACACAAAGCTATCTAAGGTCTATTGACGTTCAAAACTCAAAGAGGAAAACTGGCACTTGTCCAGCAAGTTCTAACAATTAGAAGTGAGACATGCAAAGTTGCACTATTTTATTCAAATTCAATCATTTCCTTACAATGTACAAAATCTACAATCACAGCAACTACTGCCTCCTTCGAAGCAGGACAACAATACCAAGCAAGAAGGCAAGTCCCGTCATTACATAAATATCCCAATCACTGCCAACTAAGTTGGTGATTTTTGAAATGTTAAGTGATCCATAATTCTGCAAGAAAATAATAATTGCTAAGTTGGAAACATACCATTCAGTTAACCCATTTTCTGCTTTTGTTGATTATACCACCTCAATTTTTAGGGCTGCATGGGAGAGTACATAAGATGTAAATATATGTTCCTTGTTAAAGGGAACCTCCACTATAACAAGAATATAACTTTAAAATACTGAACATAATGCTTACCATTAAAATTGTTCGAACTTTTTCTAATGGAAGCGTTTGTATCTGAAATAAACAAATCTCAAAAACGCTTGCTTTTGGTTTTCAAATGACCTGGGCACTGCCATTTTGAATAATTGTGATGTGTAATTGGTTGCCCTATTTTTTCAAAACAAAAGCTCTGTGTGTGAATACAATAAAGCAACCATTACACGTCACAATTATTCAAAATGTTAGCTCCCGGGAAATTTGAAAACCAAAACAAGCGTTTTTGAAATTTGTCTGTTTCAGATACCAAACACTTCCATTGGAAAAAGATCAAACAATTTTGATTGTCAACATTATGTTCAATGTTTTAAACTTAAATTCTTGTTTTGTTGGAGGTTCCCTTTAATAAAGTGTTTTGATTTGGTTTGAATTTACCAGTAAAGAAAGTGCAAAGTTCCCAAATGCAAGAAAAACTATCCTCAGAAACAACATGACATCCCCACAATAACATGTGCAGGAATTTCATAGAAAATTTGCAAGATAACAAGGATTCTCCCAACCACAACAAACTCAGGAGTGCAGAGTCCAAAGCCATTCCTATTCGTTCTCTCTCTTCCTCAGAAAGTTTAAAAATAGCCCCTTTTTTTCTAGAGGTGACTAGAATGGATATGAATGAACATTTTTGGAACAAATGAAGGGGTGCGTGGAATAAGGCTCTAACTGACTTTTGATCTAAGGACAAATTCTCGTTTTCTTATACAAGTGAATACAAAAACAATTTGGAAGGAGAATCGAACAATTTATCACAAGTCAATTAGGGCTTTGTCTTACCTCTTGGATCCACTGCCACATGAAAGATATGCCAAGTTTCATCAGGGCGAGTGAGACTGGAACCTGGGCATCAGGGCTTGTTTGTGCTGCCATATCATAGAACCTTTTTGCAAGGTGGATGTCCTGAAAGGACCAAAAAAAAAGAGACCAATGATCAAATTGAACAGGATGACAACAAATTACAGCTGACAGTGGTTTCCCTTATACCTGTCTCATGCCCAGTCCTCTCTCGTGCATATAGCCAAGGTTGAACATTGCCTGTGCATTGTGCTGTTGTTCAGATGCCAGTCTGTAGTGATATGCAGCTGTTTCATAATCAATCTCTGTGCCGTAGCCATAGTAATGGTAATCGCCCACCTTCACTCTGGCTGCTGTGTTACCTGTGGAAATCACACACGACATACTTCAAATATTAGCTACCTAATGTAGACACTATGCCCATGACGTCATGGCAGCCATGATGCAAACCTTTTCTTTTGTTCCAGTTAAAATTTAAGGAATAGAGGACTTTTACATAAGTATTTACATAGCCTCATCTAAACACAAGGCGGGTTGGGAGAATTCTCCCTATCCCCTCAGTGTTTAGATGAGGCTATGTAAACACGGAAAAAAAAAGTCCTCCACTGCTTTTATAAAATATTTCTCAAACATAATTTGACAAATGAAGGAAAATGCTGCTTATTTACTTATTGATTGAAATTGATTTTCTTGATACACGCTCATATTTCCTACCAGCCAATCAAAATGCAGATCTGACAACACATAACCAATCAAAATTTATGTGATGTCACAACCGTGTTTACATACTGTCATCTAATTAAGCAATAGAGGACTTTTTTCGTGTTTACATAGCCTCATGTAAACACGAGGAGGGGTTGGGAGAATTCAAGACTGTTATGCAAACCCGAGACGCAGTCGAGGGTTTGCATAACTGTCGAGAATTCTCCCAACCCCTCGAGTGTTTACATGAGGCTATGTAAACACGGAAAAAAGTCCTCTGTTGCTTTTATAAAATATTTCTCAAAAATAATTCAACAAATGAAGGAAAATGCTTTTTGTTTTACTTCTTGATTGAAACAGGATTTCTCGATACACGCTCATATTTCCTACCAGCCAATCAAAACGCACGTTTGACAACACAACCAATCAAAATTCGTGTGATGTCACAACCGTGTTTACATACTCTCATCTAAACACACCTATTGACCAATGAGAGCGTGCGTACTATCCTAATTATTTTATAAACACTCCTATTGACCAATGAGATAGTGCATACCATCCTAATTATTTTATAAAAAAAAATATGTTCACTTATCACGTGAGTGAACAGCCTATTAGCACAATATTACTTGACAAACTTTTGTGTAAGACCAAACCCACACAAACAACTGCCAAATAACAAAATAATTCAAACCCAATTCAACAAACATAACTGTGTAAATACCCAGGGTGTTTCTTGAAAACGTGACTCTTCAAGACCATGTGTTCATTCAGAAAGTCATGAAAACTTCATTTAAACTCGTTGTTTGCATTTCTGTTCCTCTGGGTTTATACCCCAGTGGCATCTTCCTAATTATCATGTTTCACCAAACTGCCAGACTTCAGCAACAAATAATATCCAAACCTTGAGATGCCGCTCTCGTCCAGTACAGGAGTGCACGCGTAAATGTTTCATTGTCCAAAATCACTGATGTCAAACCTGCAACAATGGAATTTTGCAATACGACCACATAAATTGTATTCTTCAACATAAGTAATAAATTATATTCTCCAACTTTCCAGTGACACAAAAATCAAAGAAAAATAAAAGCCGACAAGGAATTAAAGGAATTGAAAACAGTGCAGCAGTAAACCGGCCACCAGTCGACAAAGGTGCACTTATTTGCAACCAAGTGCATGCAATGCTTTTTCAATGTAATGTTCACTTGTAGGCTTACCATGATCTAAAATGTAAGCCACATTGCTTTGTGCCACTTCATAGCCAAGCTCAGCCAGCATAGCATATTTCAGCAGGGCAGTGTCAATATTACCAGCACGATATGCCTCATGGGCCTCCATCAACATCTGTGCCACCCTACCACGCTCGGCTACATTCTTGAAGAGCTGATTTGATTAAAAAACCAACAATTAAGCAATTACCTCTAATCTTACCTCAATAATTAACATTAATGGTAGGAAACAGTCATTATTACTATTCCACTGAACTATATTTATGAATGCAACATGAATTTGTTGCCATATTTTCAGCATCCTTTGATAGCACAAAATAAATATCAACTTTCCTATCTTGAGATTTAAATGGAACAAAGATAAAGCCAGCACAGCACTTCCAAAATAAGTAATGAGACTCCACACTTCTTTGTGGCACATGGTAAACGGCACCACCGCACATGGTCAAAATTGTATTGCCTTTTCCATTTCCTGTGGGCTGTCCTATTTGCATGAAGGAAGTTTCTACTCTGGATGTTAGAGGCTATTCTGGTCTCTTTGAAGGTAATGGTGGACTTATGTTCTGTTTTTGGTTGAAACCCAGAGGAAAACATGCCTCAGCCTCTTGAGTTTGCCTCGCTTGAGGCCTTCCAAGGAAGGGTTCTGGTGTCCTTTTGTCTCTTGTTTTAGAGCCAGCCTGCCACCAGTTTTATTATGGACAGTGTTGCTGTTGCATTTGGTCACTGTCACATAGTGAAATGTCACCCTTTTTCTGTCAGTTCCTGTTGGCTCTTGGTGTTTGGCTGTTGGTGTTTTGGAAGGAGATTGTCACCACATTTTGAGGTCATGTTGCCTCTCTGCAAAACCCGTTAGAAGGCCTCTCTCATGACTTGGGTAACCCATATATGTGAAGAAAAAAATTATTGTGTTCCCTACCTCTGTTGCAGTATTACAGGATCTCAAGACACCAGTGCCTGAAGCGTGCATAACAGCCAGATTGTAGAAAGCCAACACATGGCCTGAAAGAACAGTATTCATTGATACAATGCAACTTAAAATGTGCACAAGAACCTCATCTTACATATTGTTCATTAAAAGTAGTGCATTTCACAATGTAAGGAAGTGTGCCAGGTAGCAAACCCAGAAGAAGTCTTCCTTACCAGTTTGTGATGCCAAATTGAAAAACTTGATGGCCATCTTATAGTCCCGTCTCACACCAAGCCCATCTAAAGAAAACACAATCAAAAATCCAGTTACTCGCCAAGACTACCATTGTACAATTTTTATTAAGGGTTATCACACAAACAATTTTATATTCAACTATATTTTTTCTCATAAAAAAACATACGGTAATACATGGTGCCCATCTGCAGGTGCCCATCAACCCAGCCTTGTTCAGCAGCCATCTTGAAGTACTGGAAAGCTTTCTCATAGTTCTGATGATGTAAAAAGAACAAACTTTTAGTCTGCAGACTTCACATGTACCATGATGGTGAAAGTCTTTTGCACATAATTAGAAAAAAAAAATGGTGCTCCTGACCTGTGTTCCTGGTAAATTTGATAAGGAAGTCAAGGGCTTCCAAGGATCTGCTACTGCCCAAAGAAAATTACTGTTTTGTAAGATAATCCCATTGCCAGTAATTTATTTAAAATTACCTTCTCAACTCCTTTGCCAAACATATACATCAAGCCGAGACCACTCTGACCAATCGCATTACCCTGCAATACCAAGCAAACAAGGAGTCATTTTCATCTCCTTGGTACAAATAAAATCACATCAGGTAAGTACAGTAGTTCCTACTGAGTCTGCTGCCTTTTTGAACCAATTAAATGCCGTCTTGTTGTCTTGTTTGACTGCAGTGCTTCCCTCAGAATACATCTGTGACACAAGAACAGGTTGCAATATTTATTATAAATTGAAATACTGTAATTAAATAGCAAACGCTAGAGATTAAGGTGAGAGGAACCATGATAACAAGTGGAAACACCAGATGGGTATTTTGGAATACTACTGTGCCCAAATAAGACCTACTTTGCCCAAATAAGCCATAGCATTTGAATTCCCAGCATCAGCTGCTTGCTGTAGATATCTGAAGGCCCTCTACAGAAAGCAAATACTGTCAGTTGACTTGCAAAGCTATGAAACTAGAAATAAACATTCATCGACAAAAATAACTACCCTTAGGTTATATTGATTGAAGTCATCAAGTTAAAATATTCTAGCCTATTAATATTCGACAATTAACTATGAACAACAGTTAACTATGAATGTAAAGACACTTACACCATGGTCCATTTCTACTCCTCTACCTCCCTGGTAATGCAACTGACCGAGCCCAACCTAATGACAAGAAAAATAATGATCAGAAGCATAGCAAAAGTGGATTGTAACAGTTGTAAAATGTCATTACTACACGTTGTAGGTATAAATAAATCCTCAAAAAAAATATTTTTTCGACCAAGTTTGATTCCTACCTGAGCCTGAACATCTCCTTTATCTGCAAGGAACTGGTAATACTGAATAAGATCCTCATCTAGAACAGCACTATTGCCTCCCTAAGCACATCAAAATAACATATTGATCAGTGCTTCACAACGTACTTGATTGTATAAAGTAGCTCATGGCCAAGGTTTTTGTCCAAATATATAGCACTGTGTCTTCTTTTGCATGTATTGCACCCAACTAGTCTATTTTATTTGAATAAATACACATCATGAGGGCACCTCTATGTACAAGCCTTTGGCTCTTGAGGACTCTTCACCCCTTGCACTTTCCCTGTTTTTCCTATTCTTGCACTTTACGAATTTTGTAGTAATTCACAGTTAAATTTAACACCCTTACTATTTCATGTAGAAATGTACTGTATTTATAAATCAGTGGTGGTTAAATAGCTACCAGTATACGTATCTATGTAGCTCCAGAGATTTTGAAAAAGGCCAAGACATAAGAGTCATGAAGTGTATATAAACTTGTTGTCCAGAGAAATTCTTTGGGTGCCCAAGGCCACTGGCCTTTTGTGCAGAAAGAACCTTGGACAAGTAACAAAGATTTTAAACCTGTTCTTCCTCATCTATCAGTCGTATCCTCTGCACTGCAGCCCCACCAGTCAAGGAAACATCTTCAGCGACTAAGATAAAATCCAAAAATCAATGAAAATTTTACCCAATGACTAGATTTAAATAAAATAGAAAGAAAATGAAGAGTTGAGGACGACGATCGTCGTTGTTGTCAACGTCATTGTCTTCATCGTCATCGTCATCATCGTCATCGTCGTTGTGATCATCATCATCATCATCATCATCATCATCATTGTCGTCATCATCATCACCATCGTCATCTTCGTAACTAACGAGGAGTATCTTACCATTGTTTGAAACTCTGCGGTAATAAGTTAGCGCAGACTCACAGAAAGCAGCTACTCCTATGCCTGCCCAGTAACGATATCCCTGCACATCAAATTAAAACCAACAGCAAAAAGGTTACTGTTTGTTACAAAAAGGGTATTGTTTATTACAAATTTCCCACGACTTACCAAAGCCATCTGAGCTTTAACATCTCCTCCAAGAGCACCAAACATATAATACACCAGGGCTTTAGCTTGACTTGAGTTAACACCAATTCCAGTTGCATAAAGGAATCCTAGGGTCTGAAATGAATGTTTGAGCAATTGATTTCTTTTCCGAATTTCAATATATGTATTACACGTATTATCAAGCATTCCCAGACTGAAATGTGTAAAAAATGATTAAAGCTTGAGAGTAATACAAAAAGTCAATACACTAACCTGCTGCCCAACAGCAGATCCTTTTCCAGCAATTTCATGCAACATTTTGACTGCTTTTGAAATGTTGCGAACCAAGTGATCACCAAACTGTGAAAGAAAATCAATTAAAAACAGACATTACTATATGCCTACATTCCTGTGCCAAAAAAGTATTAGAAGTTATCTTAAAATGTTTGAAAACCAAAAGATCTCAACTTATAAATACAGGGGACAGTTTCATTGTTAGGGCTTTGCAACTGGGCATTTTCATTTTTTCCCTATAAAATCAAGTCTGTTGAGAAGTTTAAAACAGACAGGTAAAATCATGTTCAAAGAAAGGCAATAATTTCCAGTGTGTAGTCCTTTGTGATGCTGGATCATCAAGCATGTAAATGCAGTGTTTGACTAAGTTATCATGCCAAGGACATGCATCATTAAATTAATCATTGTACTAACAATAAAACACTTGAACTAATGAAATACTACATGTATGTAATTGCCAACTTGGACATACCAAATAAGCCAATGCAACAAGTTCTTGAGCCTTGGTGAAGTTATGAAGAAATGCAGCATCTTCCAACAGACTGTAGGCTCTGCAAATAGCAAATATATGCTCAACACAACATCCATCTGATTACTTCGCAGTATGGGTTAAATCTTTACTTGTGCATGTGTTGTTAACTTAGTGTGTTTGGAAAAGCCTGGAAGAATGTTCAGTTACAGTGGCTTACACGTAGATTACACATATAAGGTCAAAGATAGAAGAACAAGAGCTCAGAGCATATATTTTTTTAACAAGCTGTTTGGCCTTATTTATATGAATGTACAGCAGTTATTAATTTACCTTCATACTTACTTTTTATAGTTTGGCTTTGTTTGGTTAAGGAGGGCTGTGGCATCTTGATAAAGCAACTGGCCAACTTCTTCTACAGAGAAAACAAGACAGTTCAGTAATTAATACTAACTTTAGAATCTACTGAAACATCTAAAAAGTGAATTAAAAACTATGCATAACAAAACCCACCCTTCAGTTCTTTATTTTCTTTCTTAATTTCCTGGTTTTCCTCTGGCAGAAAGAAAAAGTGGTCAATACAAAACCAGTAACAGACGCAGATCTGACAGCCATTAGAAAGTAAGTTCTAAAAAAAAGTTATTTTATGAGTAATAAAAGCCAGCAAAATTACTTATTTATTTTACTTTATTTCATTAGCTTTGCCAACTTAGTATTAAATTAACATGCACAAACACACACACAGAAAATAAGCTATAAATGGTACAATACAGGCAGGGACACCCCCTGTATTCAAGCATATCCCCCCAAGATTAGTTTTGTAACATGACCGTTGTGAGCAATACAGGATTGCGTTACAAGAAACCGTTGGCAACTTGAGTGGCTATGATAAATTAAATATTGCCAGTTTGAAACACTGCCTTAAGTTTCTGTTATGATCGTTGAGCTTTAGTTTTATTTGAAGTATTTAGAGTCTCTTTTTATGACGACTTAACTTGTCCACAACCACTTGTACCCTAACACCACCTTGCTTACAAGGGTCATAATCTGAACTGATTGATGCATTCAAATCTCAAATAATCTTTCATTATTCTAGGGGGGTATGCTTGACCTGGTTTGACGGTAAACCTTTCAGCTGCTTTATCTCTTCTTGTAAATCCTCCTGTTCCTTTAGTGTACCATCAACATCTTCATCACCATAATCTTCTGCTTCATCCAAAGGTTTTTCAGACATTTTCCATGAATCAAGGCTGTCAACATCTTCACTAAAATCTTCCATTTCACCATCAATTACATCATCATCAAGGTCCTCGTCGTAAGGTTCATCATCTAAGTCATCATAATCATCATTACCCCATTCATCCATTTCTTCATGCTCAATATCCTTCTTGCGACTTCTCCTTTTCTTTGCCTTAGGCTTCTTTCTACCATTATGCAGACCTGTTTTAGATGCAGTTGTTTCCGCATCCCCCTCCACAAGATCATTACTGTTTAAGTCCTCTGAATTTAACTCATCATTCAATGTTTCTGACGTGTCTCGTTGTTTATTTTCTACAGGATGTTGTTTTATTGTAGCAGATTCTTGAATGTCTTGCCTTAGATCACCATTCACAACCCTTTTATCTGCATTTTTATGGATGGAATCATCAGTTTTTGTTACCTTCTGTTCATCACGTTGTTTGACGGTGTCATCTATTTTAGGGAGATCATCTTTTATTTTTTCATCAACAACGTGTACCTCAGAAAACTCAGCATTGTCCTTTGGAGCATCCTGTACTACTTCTTCATCTCTTGTCTTAGAAGTCTCTTTAATGTCTACTGATTCGTGACTCTCTTGTTTTGATGGATCTACATACTTGCAGCAGGCTTTCTCTGCCAAAATTGTAATGAGCAAGCAACAAACTGTCAGTCTGCTCCGCTGACTCCTTCGCAAAAGTGAAAAATTCATACCAACTTACTTCAATAAATAAAACCCTACATATAATGCGGGCAAGACTACCACATAGTATTGACAAGGTTTAGAATACGATTCTTGGATAATACGTGTTTTTTTCCTATTTCATTTCGTTCGTTGTTACATAAAGTGTGAACCAAATGAACGCCACGTAAGATCGAGAATGCGCATGTTCAGGCTAAAATAGGTCTTCTTTCCGGCTAATCTCCGTAAAATTAACGGAGGTTACTCCGAAGATAGCCGAAGAGTAAGTATCCAATCAGACTACATTGTATCCCGAACATACGACCTCTGTCATCACGTGCAGTTCAGTGGTCATTCCCCTGGTAATCATATGATAACGAACATGGCGTCCGTCCGGTGCAAGGTGGAACTTCTAAAACAGTTTGTAAAACCAGGCTGCATGGGCAAACATTCAAAATGAAGAGAGCCTTATGTCAGACTATGTGGAAACTTGTTCAGAGGCAAACTTACACTTGTTTGTCGTCGCGATATGGCATATGGCTGTGCATCGGCGGCGTCTTGTTGACATTGATTTCAGCTTTCCAGTTTGGAGAAGTTGTTCTTGAATGGAGCATGCAGAAATACGCTGTTACTTTTAACACATACCATGATAATATTTTAGGAAATTCATATCAAAACAGGCTGTGTCTTCCAATACCGATTGACATTGTGTACACATGGGTAAACGGTAGTGATCCCAAGTTGCTTGTAGACCTGGAAAAACTCAAGCTTCAATTAGAATTGGAACAAAATCGAACTACTTTGAAAGAAATAGCACGCCTCAAAACTGAAAGTAATGCTACTGATGATGAAATTGCTGAGTTGTTACTGAAGAAAGCGTTAGAGAAAAAGAATAAAGCTAAAGGAGAAGCGGGGAAAAGTAATCAAATTGCGAATTCTCGCTGTCCCTTTGTTAATTGTGTCTCGGCCTTTAGCGTTATTGTGGAAGATGGTCTCCCTGGTGATTTAAGCCTATCAAAAGTACGCGAAATCGATGTGTCTTTCGCGGTCGCAACTAGCGTCTACAACGTTACTACGTCTGGTTCACCAAAGGAGCGAGTCAGTGTTATTCAGTTTCCTGGTAAAAGTGAGACTGATAAGGCATTGAAAGTTAAAGTCAGGTGGCAGGATAAGAGTCTGCGAAGCAAAGAAGGTTATTTGACAAGTGATGGAACCAGACCCTCGGCTGTTAATATGGGAACGCAAATTATGATTCTGAATCTGAAAGGTGCCAATGAAGTTGAAAAAGTTAAGAAAGATTTAAAAGAACGTTTTGGAGACAAGCTCATTAATGTCGTCTTTCATGCTGAAAGACTTGTTGGTGTTGCTTACTTCTCAGATAGAGAATCAGCATCTTCTGCACAGAGTTTAAGCTTGAAAGTTGATGAAAAGACTGTGAAATTAGCTCCTGCCTTCTTGATATGGGCACCATTCCTTTCCATTCTTTTGAGTGCTTATGATTCAAGAGATGATGCTGATATTTCAGCCAGCCGTTTTGCAGACAATGAAGAATTGAAATACTCCCTGCGTTCTGTTGAAAAACATGCACCATGGGTGAGGAACATTTTTATTGTAACAAATGGGCAAATACCATCTTGGCTTAACTTGGACAATCCTCGCCTAAAAATAATCACACATAAAGAACTCTTCCTTAATAAAACTCACCTTCCAACATTTAGCTCTCCTGCTATTGAATCACATCTGCATAGAATACCAGGTTTGTCTCAGAAGTTCATTTATCTAAATGACGATGTCATGTTTGCCGACAATGTATGGCCAGATGACTTCTACACCCATGCCAATGGTCAAAAAATCTACTTGACTTGGCCTGTTCCAAACTGTAATGAAGGATGTCCTTCTTCATGGGTGAATGACAAGTACTGTGACAAAGCTTGCAATGTGTCAGAATGTGACTGGGATGGTGGAGATTGTATTGGTGTAAAACGCAAGACACAGTGGAGTTACCAAGGATGGCAAAGTCAACATTCAAATTATCGAATACAGTTTTGTTCTTCAGGCTGTGCAGACACTTGGGTCGGTGATCGTTACTGCGATGTGGCTTGTAATGTTGCACAATGTGGTTATGATGCTGGTGATTGTGGAATTACTCAGTTCCATGAATTATATCACATAGATATTGATCAGGACACTCGTCAAGTCAGCTTACCTCGAGGTGTGTCAGTGCTTTATTTCAACATTTCAAAGGTAATTGGTGAAGGAAAAGTCACATCTGGAGAGTATTCAGATACCCAGTGTGTGCGATCTGCTACAGTGGCTCAGAAGTACAAAGTTTTTACCTTGACTTTGCGTGTCAACTGTACGTCAGATAGCGTCA
Source organism: Astreopora myriophthalma (assembly GCA_014634185.1). Classification (NCBI taxonomy): domain Eukaryota; kingdom Metazoa; phylum Cnidaria; class Anthozoa; order Scleractinia; family Acroporidae; genus Astreopora; species Astreopora myriophthalma. Next base: position 1,310,949 of record BLFK01000391.1, on the reverse strand, counting down.
GTTTTAAGATTAAAGGTTTCACTAACAACAACGGAACAGCCCCTGTACAGGTTTCTTTTAACATGACTATAGACACAACAACAGTCCAAGAAAACAAGTCTACTCCTAAAGCATCTGCAGCTCCTCCATCACCTGTCAAAGTGTCAACAACAAGGGCACCATCAACACCATCTGTTAATGCTAAAAAAATGGATACACATGTACCTGTCACTCTTTATCCAATCAGAATTCAGAATGCTAATCAACCAATCAATTATTGGATCGTTCTGAATCAGTCAGCTCATAAACCAACATGGCCACCGATAGCTGAAAAAGAATATAAAGTACCGTGGCTGTCAAATGATACTGTGTTGCCCATACATGTTCAAAATGCTTTGGAAAATGTGGAGAAGGAGTTCCATGAGGGAGATTTGACAGAGAAAGGCCGTTCAAGAAAAAAGAGAAAGATTTTGTATGACTTTCTGAATCCAGTTGTTACTGAACAAGCACCCTTGCATTTTGCTGTACTGACCTCACCATTACCTGCGGTACGTGAAAAGCCAACAGTCCCTGCCAAGCCACAGACCATACAAATGGTGAGTAGTAAAATATCTTCTGATCAGTTATTAGCAATCTTCAGAGTTGGCTACGAGAGTGAGATTAAGTACAAAAACAAGTTTTCAAATCAACTTAGCTGAAGACAATCACCTTTTAAATGATTGTCACTATTAAAGCTTTCTTATGACCAGTCCTTGTTCAAATGGTGGATAATGCTATCCACTGGTTATAACTCTTCTCTCTCTTCGAAAGGCAGACAAAGCAGGCCAAAATCATAACCTAATCCAGGGACACGTCTCCATCCATTGCAAGGCATGACAGCTGTCTTGTTGGACTAAAGACGCAACTAAAGACAGTGCTGTGAATGTGAAATAAAGTTATCACTTGTACTGATGGCCTTATTGTTACTTTTAAAAGCAGGATACGGGAACTGGAGCTCAAACAGGTAAATATTCCAAAGCCAGGGAGACAATGGAAAAAACATCCCACCAAAGAAAGTTGTTGTCCTTAGAGTCACCAGAGTTAGACAATGTTACTGATGTGGCCAGCAACCAAGTACAATCAAATCGCAGGTCACCTTCTCAAGCTGTCATATTAGACGATTTCAATCAAAGAAGTGTCTCAGAAGATGACATCTTTCTTGCCACCTGGATAGCTAACACTAAACAGAAACAACTGTCCTGGAAAGATGACCAGTCAGATAGCCTCAAGCTGTGGAGGAGTCGCTATGGTGACTGGATGCCTCAAACACAGCAGAGTGCAACAAGTTTCCTTCCCTGGGAGAGGCGTGGAACCTTTGAACAACTTCAGAGATCAAGAGAAAGGAAAAAGCACTCCATGGAGTTTGAAAATTACCACCCTCCAAGACGAAGATTAATGGATACATTTGCAGACTCACTCCTTCATGTACATCGTATCTACAACCGCAAGTTTGGCTACATGGGAAGGAAAGTTCCAGCCCACATGCCACACATGATAGATGTGAAGATTATGGAAGAGTTACAGGCCCTCCTGCCAGAAGAATTTGACCAAACATCCTCTCACAAACTTAGAAGCTCAGATGACATGCAGTTTGCATTCTCATACTATTACTTTGTCGTTGGGCAGAAGAAGTCTCCAAATGTCACAGAGTTCTTTGCGGAGGTGGATGCAGATCATTCAGGTGCATGCAATACACTTCATTCAGAGATAACTGATTTGTGTTACATTACGCAAAATACCACTAGCAGGGTTTCCTGGACGGGAATCATGACATTGCATTCTGCCTGGGGTCACCGTGTCACTCAACTGGTGACTGAAGGACAAAATGTTATGACCATCAAGCAATGTCTTTCATTTTGCTGTAAAATGCAATCAAAGAATGTGTGAAATTGACACTAATACAAACTGAATTTGCTGTAATGAACTTGAAGTGTTATTTTTGTAGCAAAGGTTGCGTTTTTTGTGGTTTTTACACCCCACCCAGCCCACCCCCTCCGAACCATCTTGCCTTCTGTCTACAGTCAGATATGGTAAGCACTCTTACTTATGGTAGAAAAAACAGGTGATGTACAGCAAAAGGAACAAACACAAGACAAAAGACAATACCTAACCAAAATACAATCACACAAATAATGGTTACTCTATTGTTTCTTGTATCCATGCCCAGTACTGCGAAAGAAGGAGGTCATACAAATCATGTTGTAATCATTTTCTTTGATGATATGAGTATTTGTTTGTTTGTTTCTTCTTCACTATTAGGAGTACTCTCAGACAGAGAGCTGCGTACTTTAGCAACACGGCTGTACACTTTGCCATTAGATCTGAATGACCTAAACTCTCTTGAACGAACACTGATGAAGTGTGCCAACAGAACCATGCCTGAGACAAACTCATCAGACCCAAATCAGCATGCAGTACTGCCATCAGTTACAAGGGAATTCTTGCATAACTGTGGTCCTTTGGTACAACTGTTGAATGAAACATACAAGGGTGTCACGAAATACAAGTTTGAAACTCTGGGAGATGATGATGTTGCATTTCACATGATCCGTGATAATGCTTCAGCTGTGCTTCAGCAGTTAGATGCCATAAGAGGCAAGAAGAAGAAATTTGTTTGCTTAAATGATAACATAGACCATGCAAAAAAGGATGCTGAACTTATCAAGGCTTTATTAGTGGACTTCTACCAATCTCTTTTCCCAATTCCATCACAGTTTGAGTTACCACAAGAGTATAGGAACAGATTTCTTCACATCAGTGAGCTAAAAGAGTGGGTGAAGGAAAGAGAAGCTTTCAAATTCTGGACAAACATATTAGTAGCAATTTTAATTGTAACTGCTATTTTTACAATTTTTCCTGATCTTTTTTTCTATTTGATAAAATTACTGTGTCCCTTGAGAAGACTTTTCACCATCTTTCAACCAAACTCTTCCTCAAGTAGTTCACGCCTCATGACTGTCTAGGAATTTTCAATTTTACTTAGCCACAAGTTAATCAACATTAAAAGAGACAATACAATTTGTAACATAGAAGCTTGCAGTAGAACTTTCAGAAATTTGATTGGAATGACAAATTAAAAAAAGGTCTCCAAGCATGCAAAATTCAGAGAGCTGTCAAGTACCTCAGTAATTATAACTGCAGCAGAATTTTTTTCATATTCTGAAAGGTATATTTCGTGGAGGTCTAACTTTTGACCATTATTTTAAGGTACTGTTAATGAATCCTGGAAGTGATTTCAGGAGAAAATTATTTTAATAGACTACAAATTCTCTATTTATCCTGAAAATATTCAGACAAGGAAATTATTTTCCCGGTGTCAACCCTTCACTTTGTTGTGATGGGTGAGAAAATAAGAAAATGTTCATGTTATTACATGAACATCCATAGTGCTATGTTTTAGACAAATGACAATCATTAAAAGAATCCTGTTGCATCATCATATATACCGGTAGGTATTAGTTTTCATTCTCTTTACAAGTTTTTGCCATTGTATACCATCAGTTGCAGCATAATGCAACACATAACATAAAAATACTTTAATTAGATGTCAAACATGGCATGTTTCGTCATCAGCCACTCAGAGCATTGAAGGACTGTGAGAGTAAGTTTTCCAAAGGAACCGGGACTGTGAGATTTGGATATTAAACTTTTGAGCAAATTGACTAACTTGTTACACTAATTTATATTATGCTTCTGCTTTTCAGAAAAGTAGTGCAAAATTTCACTTAACGGTCTGTCAAACTTCAAATGTTTGATGCCCAAACATGCCACATTTGATAGCCAGGTAGATCATGTTTTGAAATTGTGTTTGCACCTAGTTGCAACCAACAATAGCTGTGAAACCTACTGTTGTTGGAAGTTTATCACTGTGCCTCCAACTGACAAGTAAATCAATCATTCAATGGTTTGGTTAACTGCCGCCAATCGTTGTAGTGGACTGGCTTGTAGAGTTTGAATCCTTTTTTTCGGAAAGCATGTCAACTGTTGCCACAAGTAGGATCGACAGCACTATAAAACAAAAGCTTTTAAGAAATTTGGAGTCTAGGGTATGCATGTTATTGAAAGGATCAGTTACAGATCAAATGAAGCCAACTTGATGCTTTCTATGCAAGAGGGTTCCTTGTCAAATGGCATTGATCAGACCATTTACTTATCATCTAGTCCCCTTGGATCAAACAGAAGTCAAAAGTTAAATTAAGTTTTTAAGAAAGTACATCACATGAACTGAGAATAGTTATCACTAGAACCAATGACAAACTTAAAATTAACTAGGTAACAATATTGTAGCAAGAAAATTGCCATGGGCACAAAAAACAATGGATCACCTCACACTGCCCACTTATTAGCTGCTGCTGTTGAGCTGTACCAGCAAATTCTCTCGTTTATTTAATGATATGGAATGAGGAAAGAGGGCCTGAGAATAAGTCACCCACATGAATAAACACAGAAGCCTTTTTAAGTTTGAGCAAGCTTTACTTTGTACACACCCCACAACTTTACAATACATAGATGAAAGATTTACAAACATTCTACTGTTAACTGCTCAGCTCAGTTTACAGCAGTGTTTAGTGTTCCCACGATTTCACCACCATGAGAGAAGGGAGTGCAACTGTACAGCAGCACTTTGACTCTGAGACACTGGCCATCAGGATTTTAATCTAATGTCTTAAACTTGGAGGGAATTTATTACAAACAGCAAAGTGCAGAGCAATGAGGGAAACTTTGATTCCAATGAAATTAATGTACAGTTTGCAGCTAACTGAATCATGAAGTGAGTGCCTGAATTTGTCCCTCACTGCAAAAGCTTGTTCACTGCCCTTGTAAAACAAATTAAAAAGGTATCACATCAGAAATATCAATATGCCTGTAAGAAAAAGAATGGAGACAAAACTACTCTCAAAATGCAAACTACCTACATTTGTTTTCACATCAAAATTTATAACAATGTTCAATCAAGTGTCGTAAAACTGAACCCACAGTAATAGCAAAGCCAGTCACGTTTTGTAGAAAATACACCATTTGTCCAAGCACAAATCAAAGAAATTCACAACTTGGTTTTTACGAGCAGATCAGAACATGAAGCAAGTAATGCAACTGGCACCAAGCACAGAAAACTAGAGTGACTAAGCCACAATTGGTTTAAGTTTTTCATTTGACTGGTTGAGAAGGCCACGTAAGTCTTTTTAATCCAGTCATTGGGAAAACCAAAACAATTATTGCATAATAACTTTTGATCCTCAGTTAAACTGCTCTATGGATCACAAAACTACAAATAAGTAAGTTTACAACTTCCAAAATACAAAAATAACCACACCCCTTGAAAAAATGTTTTCCACTTCACCTTATCATCAAAGTTTTATCTAATGCTAAATTCAGCTTGTCATAACTTGATCCAACCACAGTGTAAATAAAATTGAGTAACCCAATCAGGTTGCCTTTACTTAAATCACTGGCAATCAAGCTATGGTCTTCACAAGCTTTTGTTTTCCCCTTCACTTGACAAAAAAGTGTGCTGCGAAAATTTTAAACGGGAGGGTTATAAAATAGGTAAACCCTGTCTGGCTTGCTGGTAGGTCAGGCAATGTACATGCACACATGTACCAACAGCGACCTTTCGACTGGGGTACAAGCGCAACCACCACTACAAGTTTCCTGTACTGGGCACGCACATTTGGAAAAATTTTAATCTCCAAACCTAATGTTCGTGCTCAGTGTGGAAAATTCATACTTGTAGTCGTGATCATAGCCCAATCTAAAGATTGCTAATGAGAGGGAAACTGACTATGACTAAATTGCTTAAGAGCACAGACATTAATACTCTATCCAAGCAGGGCTTGCCATTCATTCAGAAACTCACTAATAATTCATGAGCCTGACAGCCTATCAAGTCACAGATAAAAGGTCATGTGCACGAGCTTTATACCCGATAAAACACTCCTGGTTAGTTATCTTTATATAAGGAATACCAATAAGGCATGGCTTGTTTTTCTTGTATGCTAATAATTTTCCTCTCTCAGTTTGAACCATTGTTCAGACTCCAGAGGGACATGCTTTTTGTGGAATGTTTTTCAAGCTGTTAAAAAAAATTGCAGCACGTGTTTTACCGGGTCTAAAAACACTTGGCTACGCATTGTGCTTTTAAACCCGATAAAACACCGCTGCTCGTTTTTTAAACATTACATCAAAGTCAGTGATGATGATGATGACGAAGAGTTGTTTCATCTTTCATGAAATTTCATTCCAGCAGTAAATTCAAGCATGGAGGTCGTTTTCCATGGTGTTACCCTGTAAAGGTACAAAAATATTGCCCCAGAACAAGTTTCAAACATGTACTAGATATACTAATCAGAATATTTTCCTTTGTAAATATGGTAATGAGGGTGTGTACATGCCTCGCACAACTGTAAGTATTAGATTGTGGTTCAACTCTATGCTTATGTCAGCCATTCGTACATTTTGTTACTTTCATTCATGCAAATAAAGCCCCTAAAATTCACAACAGTAACACATTTATGCATACACCATCAAACACTGAACTTCTGCAAGAGTGTGTTCAGTCCACCTTTTTTTTTTCTTGGTGCAGGGAAAAAGTTTCTTAGTGGCTCAGCAACCATGTTGACCAATGACACATTATTGCAACTAAGTATTATTCATGTTTTACCCACATGTTCATTGTCCAAAGACAGGGCTTCATCAAATTTCTTCTCCAGATCATGTATCTGTTTTTTAATGCTTTCATTTTCTTTACTGATCTCCTCTGCTTTCTGAAAGATGGGGAGTGCAATATATAATCATCATCATCATCATCATCTAATTTATTGAACAAAAACGTGTAAATATACATAATGGTTCACAATTGACTTAGTTATAAATATATTGATAAAGTAATTGATTCAGTACATTATAAAATTATCACGGTGTCAAACAACTTAAAGTAAATTAACCAAATAGCAATAATAATAATAATAATAATTAAATAACAATAGTAAATCGCTTTATTGTATTTATTTACAAGGATAAATAACGGTAAAAAGTGTAAAAATTAAAAATCTTACTGATTATCATAATTATTATTACTGCTATACTACCATTACCATTGCAATATTTAAAACAACTTAATGGTAAATTAACCAAATAATAATAATGATAATTAAATAGCAATAATAAATTGTTTTATTGTAGTTACTTATAAGGATAAATACCGGTAAAAAGTGTAAAAATTAAAAATCTTACTTATTATTATAATAATTATTATTATTACTACTACTACTACCATTACCATTGCAATATTTAAAACAACTTTTTACAAAATTTGCATTGAATATATTATCTTAAACTTTCCTATCATAAAAGAAAATCCCAGTATTAAAATTAAGAGTCTATAGGAGACTATTTAAAAAAAAAAGAAAGAAAAGACAGGAAGTAATGAATGGCTCCTTCTACAGTTTTGATATCAAAGTCCACATTCCTGGCATCACTGGGGAATCTCCTGGCTGTCGTCCCGGAGCCTCTTAAACAGGTAAGGAAGGATCTCAGTAAAGCAAAAGGCGAACTGGGAGCACTAGGATGGATATCCCTATCCAGCTGATCACACTTGTGTTCCGTTATCGCAGGAATAAGCACTTGACATATTGCATTCTCCAGTGGATCTAGTAGATCTTAAATGTCCGGGAGTGTTCTTAGAAAGCAAGTACACCAGCTTTTTAAGCCAAAAGTGTAGGCAGCATAGCACACCTGTGGCTGTGTCAGAGCGAACTCTGCCAGATGAACTACTTCACTGACCCAATCAGATACCTTCTCACTGATGTATTCCACTTTATAATAATAATAATAATAATAATAATAATAATAATAATGTCACATATCCATAACTGTGTCATGTTGAAGGAACTAAGCAACTTTTACAGGGGAGACTGAATAGAAATCAAATCTAACTTACTCTTGTAAATTCATTGAACCCCTCTTCATCAGGAATGCCCTGCAAATCAGGTTCATCAAGTGATAGGTCACCTTCATTGCCCTCCATTATGTGATGACGATCATGAAAACCATCATCATCACCTTCTTCTGTGTCTTCAAACTCTGGACGTCTGCCTACATCATCCCTTTTGACATCCTTGTCTTCATCTTCATCCTCACTTTCCTCCAATGACTGGCCGGGCTGAATGTTAACAATCTGTTCTCTTGAGTAAAGTTTTTCATCATCATCATACCGATCTTCGGCCTCATCACTCTCTTCATCCTCTTCTTCCTCTTCCTCGTTAAACATCTCTCTTTCATCTTGCACTTCTCCATCATCATCTTGGTGTTCAGACAATCGTTCACTGGAATCTGTTGAGCAAATGATAGTTAGTCAAAGCTTCTGTTCAAGACTTGCACAAGAGGCAGAATGTGGGGATGTACTATTTCCAAATTTCCAAGTTCACATCAGCCTCTTTTTGAAAGTGAGTCCAAGTGCACAAGTTTTGTTATTGTACTTAGTTTTTCTTTGCAAATGAATGAAAACTTGTTTTCAATAATTAAGACTTACTTAGACTCAAAACAAATTTGACTGTCTTACTTAGACTCACTTTGAAAAAGAGGATGAAGAGAAATTGGAGATGGCCTAGTCGATTTCGGTCAACGAATACCGGTAGCCACTCTGTAGAGGTGCCAATGCAAATTCTTCTTATTATTATTATTGTTATTATAGTATTACTATTACCATTATAATATCATGGGTGACAAATTACTCCTTAATTTTGGAATCCAATTTCAGTGTTAATTTATAGTTTCACATGTGAAATTACAATGTTGCCATGGCAACTTTTCCTACAGTGCCAAAACGGCATCTTGTGAGTGTAATTTGTCACCCATAATATTAATCAGTAATCAAATCGCATACTTGTGAAATTAAGAAATAATTTCACTTTTGCCTAAAGGCTTGGGAAATTAGTAATCTTACTTTGTTTTTCTCTTCTTATGTTGTATTATTATTATTGTTATTATTATTATAAATTTTTAAGTTCAATTTTTTACACGCAGAACTGACTATATTTTCTGTGGGCTATTGTGCAATGTTTTAACTAGACTCTTTTTATTATCTAGTTTTTTAGTTCTGTAGTCCTTTTAGATTTATACAATATTGATTGTGACTAAACATAGGGTAAATAATTTCTTTGAGTGTTAAATAAAGGTTATTGTTATTGATTATTATTATTATTATTACTATTACTCCTAGTATTACTGCTGCTGCTACCGCTACTCCTTCTTCTTCAAGGTTCAACCAACATCTTCAGTCTCTCATCTTGTCCCTTCCTTTTGTTTATCAGCCCACTTTCTCTAACCCCAGTCTCTCAGTTAATGCTTTACTTAAGGCAATGCCAATCTTCTGACACTACTGAAAGCTCTGCAGTCATTG
>BLFK01000391.1:1257553-1292174 GCA_014634185.1 Astreopora myriophthalma | reverse complement strand
AAAGACGCTTTATACGCTCTCTGATTGAGTTTATAGTGATTATGTTCAAGTGGTTTTGCTTTGTTTCTTAAATGGCACGCTGGCCGATCTTGTCAAGGCAATTGACTGTTTTACCAAGCTAGACGTGACTGTGGCACTGCCACTCGTCGTTTTCGAGCTGAACTCGATAACTGCCTCACTGGGCGATTTTGCCTCGCTGGGCGGCTTCTCAGCCTGCTAGTTGCTAGACTTGTAAAACTCTGGCTCCCAAAAACACTTACGAAAAGTGCGCGCAAGAAGACAACGCTCACGAATGAATAATACCGGTATCAATTTCCTGCCTGATAACTGATCATCGAGGACGCCAGACAACACCAGAAAATGACCAAGTGGACAATAACAATTGTGAATGAGGTCAATGTGGTCATCATTCATGTTGAACATGATCCTCCTGAAAATTCCTCCTGATGTGATTGGTTGAGATAAAAAATACCGCGATGCCATTCGCTAACTCGAATACAATGACCGATGATGTCAATCTTACATTACCTCACATTGCATTCGAGATTCTCTGTCCCTGAACCAAATTCCACTCACACAAACGGCTTTATAATGCTGCCGCCTCGTCACCCTCGCGTCCTCGCGAGGGTGACTCGTTGGCAATAATAATAATCAGTATATAACTATGATAGTAATAATAATAATAATAATAATAATAACAACAATAATAGTAATAATAATAACAATAACTATAAATAAGAAGAAATAATAATCCAGATAACCTTTCTTTGCTGACCTATAGGGACTATCCGCGGTTCATTAAGTAACGTTTCAGGCCGCGTTTTAGCTCATAACGTACATGGAAAGAAAGTTTAGGCTTGAATACAAAGATATTCGGGTGAGTTGAATGATGACCCTTCATTAATTAATCCTTCATAAAAATAAATATTTACAACTGGAAGTGAAACTTTTAAAGGAAAAACAATATTTTAACAGTCTCGTTCCCAGAGGCACTCGCGACCTCTGGACGGTTCCGAGATACGCGCAGTCGCAGTGGGGGTCTATTTTAGGAACCGTTGACAAGCACTAATTGTTTCAAATTTCTGAGTTTGCGCAGACGAGCCGACCTCTGGTTCGGAAACCAGCCAGAGGACGTTATTCTTGGTATTGACCGAAAGAACCGCGGCCTCTGGGGACGCGAATGATATTTTAAAGGCCTGTGTCACGATAATGCGCATGTGCGGTGACTTGATTTCTGATCCGGTGGACCTTTCTTCAAAGTCGTTTTCAGTAAAGGAAATCATTATCAATCGAGCAAATGAGGCCGGTAAAAGTTTAATAACGGCATTGAAGAACAATTTGGTCATTTGTGAAAGATTAGAACAGCATACTGTGTAGGTATTGGTGGACATGGTCAAAATTTGATTTTCCCGAGAGAAAGAACACGAAGCGGCTCGAGACGAATTTCGCTCCGCAGCCGCCTTTTTTCCCAAGGAAGATAAGAAGAAACAACCAGGAGAACTGACTTAGCTGAGGGCGATCATAAGAAGCATCACTAGAGATATTCATACGAACTCGAAAAAAAACTTTACTGTGTGTGCATGAGGGAGCACCTTGTGCATCATCTTGACTGACACAAGCCCTTTAAGTAAATAAATAGCCGTCCGTCTGGCAAACCCACAGCCGACATAAAATCCAATGAAGATTTGTATGTCTAATTGGATAACTTCAAATCTCACAATATTTACAATTCCAATGAGTTCTACAGAAAAAAAAAAAGGATTGAAGGTAATTCATCCACTATATTCGGGTTTTAAGAACCCGCGCATGTGAGTTCCAAAACCGTTGTATAGAGTGGTTTTGTATTATGTGGCGTATATTAACTCTGAGCCAGCAATCAGGACCGACACAGGAACTCAAGTAAACCAATCACAACGAGGCAAATCACACGCAGCCAGCATCATGCGCCGGAAAATCCGTTCGACCAAGACATTACAGTTGTCGCTGATTGGATGAGAGAGTGGCGTATATTTTTGAGCCAATGACCCCGCGGAGTGCAGCAAAACCGAAACAACGGGACAAACACATAAATACCCCTCTAATATCGAATATTTTTGAGCGAAATTCTAAGTTTGTGCGCTCGCCATCACGTAAAAATCTTCGTCTTCGTCTTCGTCTTCATCCTCTTCCACATGTGATTCCATGATGAGGACAACCAATCTGTAAATAAGTAACGCTAGCGCCATTGCGTTTTTTCCTGTAAAGAATAAGTGCAGAGTCGTTTTAACGCCGTAAGCAATGATAAGTATAAGTCGCACTATAAGGAACGGTCCATCTTGCATGAACATCAGTGTCAATATAGAGTATAAGTCTCCGTGTAGCTTTAGCTTCTGCCTTCGTTTTATGTGTTCTTCGAGGGCTTCTTCCTCTCGTTTTACTTCGCGTTGGACTTGCACAACTTCTAGCGCTGTGTCGTGAATAGAGAATCTCGCCTGTCTTCCGCGAGATTTGTACGCCTTCAGCTGTTTTAATTGATCAACAGCAGCGCGTAGGTCTGTGTTTTTCTCGATTTGAGCAAGGTCAGCCTTTTGCTTTTCGGCTTTTTTTACGATGAGTTTCTTGATGTACTTTGGTAGCTTAGTTCCTTCACGTTCCTTTTCTCCAACAACAACTCTATTTCCCTGCGTCTAGAGGGAAAAAAGAAAGTATCTTAGTTTCCCGAGGAGTTTTGTGACCAATAAAACGAAAACAGTCAAACACCGTGAACAAAAGTGACGTAACTGTATCTTCACTTGTCAACTCTTCACAAATACAAAGTAAAGAAATAACACAACGGCGTCTAACATGCATGATCACACGCAAACAGTCCATGCACGGGTTAAAAAAAAAACAACTCACGTCTGATAGTTTTTTTTTTTGTGTGTGCTTTCAATATCAACAGAGAAGCAAACGAAGTGAGGAAAAAGGTTGCGAGAATAGAGGCAAATTTTGCTTCTCGCATGCTCAGGGTTGCAGCAAAGTTCACACACACTATCTCAAGTTTGCTAACTCGAGTATTTTAAATTGCAATGATCGCATTCCGTTTAAAAGTAGTCGTTACCTTTGCAAGTTCTTTTGTGTCTGGTACAGTGTCTGCTGTGGCAGTGAAAACCAGCGTGAATTGCAGGAACGACCACGTGTATGTAATGAGGACAGCTATAGCCACGCCCTCCTTACACCACAAAAGAGGGTTCTGGTCAAACACCTCAAAGAGCTCTGAAATTAAATTAAGTGTGAGCTGGTTTTGGAGCACGACTGGACCAAGCTTGCGAGACCAGCGTTTCCAGCAAGCGAAAGGCATATTAATTTTTCGGGCCGCACGACAATAGGGAGATCGCAAAAAAATGAAAAAAAAAATAAATAAATAAAAAATCTGGAGGGAGAGGTTGGGAAGAGAAAAAGGAAACGCTTGTGGACAAACTCCTCGATTTTACGAACTTAATTACTACGACCAACCACATTAGGTGTAGACAATTAACTGAAACTAACCGATCGAAACTCGAAACAAATACATGTCGGCGGCGCTAACTGACTGAAAAAACTTGGGAGAACAAGGCACAGTTGATTTGGGTTTTGCTTCTGATCGGGTTAAAAATCAATTGGCGGGAGATTAGATATAATTGCCAATACACAAGGATGGTGATTCAAGGCCGAAGCGATGGCGACACTTACATTGACACTCATCCGGTTCATTTAAGATCAATGGTGCTAACAGTTGCTATGACAATTGGTTAATACTCGTAAGGTCTGCTTCTGAATCCCTTTGCATGCGATGGTCAATTAACTCATTAACTCGCTTCTTATCCCAATTGATCTGACTTAGGGTGCATTCTCTTGGGACTATTCCGGAATAAGACAATTCACAAAATTCTCGGTCTACCTGTGATTTTGGGGCCTATTCCGTTTTCGGAATGAACGGAATAACATCCTGTTCATTCTGCTCGTGACAGCAGAATGAACGGAATAAACAAAATACCGTTTACTCGGAATACAAAAGAAAACGCGTTCTTTAGGGATGATTTTGGCGCCAAAATCGTGCGCGGCCGCCAAAATGTCAGTCTTACCAGAGTACTCCAAGGGTCAAGAGTCAGGACCATTTCGTTTTGGGAATACGTGTTTTTTTTTGGGAAAACTTTATTCCCATTATCCCATTAATTCTAAACCGGTATAGGAATAAACAGAATAGTACAAAACGAATGCACTGCAAGTCTGAAGTTAACGATAACTCACCCATAATGTCCGCCGCATTTGCCACGTAAACCAGGAGCAGCGAGGACAGCTGATCACGTGTTAGCTCTCCTCTGGGCAGCAGCCACCGTCCTACAATGATTAGCAGGATGAGGCCCAGTTTGGACCACTTCTGCGCTAACTGTCCAGAATCTATATTGACACTAACCTGATGAACAGAAAATAAATACAAAGATATGTTCAAAGAATTCTTCACGTATTAAAACTGAAGGTAAAATTTAATGAAATCGTGTGAGGTCGCCTAAAAAGACACTTGTCAAGTTTAACGTGCAAAAAGCCATTTAAAACGGACAACATACCAATCCACCGCCAACTGCATAAAAATTGCTTTGTGCAGTTATTTCGCATTTATCAGCGCCTCCTTCGACTTTCTCATTCAGGATCCTTAACTCCGCGACCCAGATAACCGGCAAAACTGTTACGATGTAGAAGAAACTTCCAGGCCAGAAGCTACAATACAACCACAAATACAATACAATTGAATTGGCAAACGCTAAAAGTTCGAAATAGTTTGTTTAAATACTATACGATAAATAAATAAGTACTGAATTGACCACTCTTCTTCAGGCGCTTTTCGCGGAGAACGAAGGAAACAACACAAATGAACATAACAGAGTTTAGAATCCCAACTGGTAGGGGTGGACCAATTGCAAGCGGAGCCAAGGCGTTAAGTAATGGCAATAGGACTGTGTGGAGTACAATTCAGGGAGTAATCGGGCGAGTAATTTCAAAATCGGCCGAGCACGGAGCGCGAGCCCGATTTGAAATTAACAGTATTTTCTAAAGTGCAAAACCAAACGAGACAGGTTTTTCTTGGCTAAAGAAGGCGAGCGCCTCGATAGCATGGAATACGCAGAATTGTTCATAAGCTCCTTTTATTAAAGAGTCTACAAATCAGTCTACACGTCTACAAATATTCAACTTAACCCTTCAGGTGTAACACGAACAAACAGACTGTGAAAAGCAACGTTCTTCCGAGGAAAGGTGAAAACGCCGGAGGATAGACTTAAGGCCCGTTTACACGTTAAAAGAGAAGGAACGGCTCGGTTAGAAACAAGTACCGGAGTACTTGGTGGGTACGGAACCGTTTTCTATCGGTTCCGTTCCGAAAGGGGTCCATAGCCGCCTATGGACCTTTTTAGGAAGGGAAGGGATAAGACTGGAACGGGTCAAGAACCGTTTACACGTCAAATTTTGTCGGAGCCGTTCGTCTTTTTATCCGAGCCGTTTCAATTTTTTCGGTCGTGTAAACGGGCCTTTAAATTTAACAGCTGTGGTGCTGCGGTCCAGATGTTTTGTTCGGTTTGCAAATCAGATATAAAAGAAGGAACACGGGCCTACTAATCTGGGTAACTGGTGCTAATATTCAACTAAAAACGGGAATATTTTTGCCTAGTATTGCGCATCTTGCCAATTCGAGACGTACCCTAGGGGAGCGAATAACAAGGGCTGAACTGTGGCTGAAAGCTAGTAGCTTCTGTCAAATTGAAGTGCTGTCGAGATTTCTGACGGCAAGCGACAGAGGCAGAGGACACAAAAATACATGTAATGTTGGTATACTGTCCTTTGATTTATATTATCCGGCAGGAACCTAGCGTATCGATATATTTATCGGCGTCATACGGTGGCTTTCTGAGTTATCCGAAGTCGACGAGTGTCGCCTCTTTGCAATTATCATGTTAAATTGGGGCCGGGTGATGTAAACTGAAGATTGTTAAAGACGTTCTCTTTTACTTCAAGTGATTGAGACGAGATGTTTACAAGTCCAAAAACGAAATAAGTTTGATTCCATTTACTACCCACATCTTGTGATAGTTAACAGTGAATATTGACCACTCCATTTTGCATCAAAAGGCAAACTGTGACGAGTCGTGATTTTATGACGCAATTGGTGCTAGGTTGCCAATAATTCTAGAAGTAGTGCAAGCTGAACACTATTTTTGTGCAATCTCACTCATTCATTTTCAGTCAAGAACTCACTCTTAGAGGAAAATTCCCGCAAGTTTTAATAAAGATTGGCAGCTAATTACTTCTTAGTTCTCATCGGTGCCGCTTTCATTAGCTGCAGGTCCTTTATGATGCGTCAGTAATGACCTATTGATCAACTGGGAGTAAATTAAATGCTAATATTTCTGAATAAGCGCTATGGATCTAGTACTCCAGCGAGAGTCCTTGAATTAAACCAAAGGAAGTTCCTCTTTGCCGCAAGGACACAGCTTAAGCGATAATTTCACCAGAACCAAGGAGGAATGTAACGTTGTAATTTTCGACACCGCGGAAAGCCTAACGAGAGACGAGTGGTCTAAGTAAAACACGCTGAAATGCCTGTCCAAGTTTGTTACGGATTAAGTTTGGTTTGTTTTATTCGATTCAACAACAAATACACGTTTCCTAAAGGCTAACTAACTTCTGGGAAAGTCGCGGTGGATCAAGGAACTTGCCCAATACAAATTAGCAAATGAAACAGCAACCATGTATCACTTACTATTTATACTCTTTTCCCTTGCGTATGACGATCGTATAGAACGATTCAACGAGAAGCAAGACTAGTCCCGTGCACATCCACCAGTACTTTGATTCACCTGTGTATTCCACCACAAAATATACGCTGATCCATCCATGGGCCAGAAATATAACCCGGGTAAAGATACCGCTGAAGAACGTGAAAAATACCATAGCGAATCGAAACCATAAAGCGAAATGATGTATTTCCTTAGAAACACGATCCTTCGGAATGCTACGCGTGAGTGAACTGGCGTGATTAACATTTCGTTGTTTGTCGAACCCATGGTTCCGCGACACATATTTGGGTGTCAAAAAGGTGGCCGTCATTAGCACACTTGCGGGACAAAGGCCTTGACTTCATTTTAAAGTTGGATGGGTTTTATATACTTCTGTTTTCCTTGTCCTTTTCTTTGTGTGTTGGATTTTATTGTTTGCTCTCGATTTACTACCCTGGTTCCAGAGGTTTTCCTTTCTTCAGACGAATTTCAGCCGCGAAGCGGTGACAACGAACCACGAAGCGATGACAGAAGAAAAACCTCTGGTTTCGGTCCCTGCGAATCTCAATTCCATGCAGGTGCCAAATGATGACAATCGCGCTCTTACCTGCTGTAAGCATTGCATGGAAGTGAGACTGATTCGCAAGGACCAAAACCAGAGGTTTTTCTTCTTTCGACAGACGTGGTTCGTTGTCACCGCTTTTCGGCTACAATTTGTCCGTGGAGAAAAACAAAGAAAAACCCATGCATGGAACTAGGTATCATTTTACCAAGCCATGCACAAGAAACGTTCAGTTTTAAAAAAAGCACTTGTTTAAATACTTTTTCCTGCTCAGCGCGATCTCGAATTTTCAAGTTGTTCTTTTAACCTGCGTTCATAAAATGACACGATTGATCACATCCCTTACACATTGCTCGTTTTCTTACTATTTAAATAACCTTTGCCCAGTAACCGTTGTGATGAGGCCCTTTACGAAAGACCGGGAATGACGAGGGCAACAGGCCATTTCCGAATTCCCGTCAGCCGATATTTTTCGAAGCGCGTCTTACTCTTAGCGCGACCGTCTTTGTGATAGTAATTAGCTTTACTTTGCATGCGAAGTGATTTCCACAAGAAAGAGTTCACACTTAGACTCGCTTTATTTAATAATAATAATAATAATAATAATAATAATATTATTATTTATTAACTTATCATGCGCCAAAGAAAGAGGGAAGACTGAGAATGAATATGTTGCGCGAGGTCCATTCTGGGATGGTGTCCTTCAATCTCTTCGAACCCAGTGGTGAAGATGGATGCTGCTTTGTTTAGATCCCACGTAAAAAAATCGACAAAATGAACAACTCAATCTCCCGTTAAACCGCTTTTTGATTCGCAAGATTATTAAAAAAAGGAGCAATTATAGAATACAAGGAGAGTGATTCAAATACAAAGTTGCAGCGACTACACTGTACGCGAGTAGGTAAAACGCAGCTCCGACGCAGCTCTTTAGGTTGTCTCTGTTTGACCGTCAGTCACAAGTTTCCAAAATGCGAAGACACGGTGGAAAAAAGACGCTCATTCCTCAGCTTCGCAGGCATGCCGGGAACAGCCTCGCGTGTTTGTCTTTTTGTTTTTTGTTTTCTTTTGATCACCGACTGTGAAGCTAAGGAGGCCGCTGAACATAAATGGTCTCGCTAAAGCTGACCAGCTGTGTATAGTAGAAATTCGAATTCATGATGTTCTATATTCACATGCAAATGAAACGAAATTGAACCCCCTTTCCCCCAAAATAATAATAATAACCATCTGTCAGTTGTCTTTTCGGTTAGAAATTTTAGCAACCCTAATGACCGATTAATTTGCAAGTAAATTCAGTGTAAACGTTTTCTTAAAATTGATCGTTTAGTCATTAAACTATATTCATTCAAATATCAAGGTTTGTCCGTTTTCAATGAAACAGAAACGCACCTATTGATACTGAAACTCACAGCATTTACAATCAGGAATACGCAAGGACGGCAAGGAATAAACGTCTTTCAGCTCTGACCAAATTTAGTGATCAAAATTAGAACTCAAGCAATGTTGCAACAACAAGAAAGCCGGTCAGTTCTCTTTTCTGCTTGTCACTTATACAGTTCGTCTTTTAAAGAAATAGTACAGCTTTCGATCACGTAAAAGTCACCAACAGTCATGCCGTGTAATCTTCGCGGCCGTTGCAACCCAGTAAAAGGATACATCAAATTAAGCTCTACATTACGATTTGCTTTTCAGACCACTTTTCAGGCGGTGACGAGGGTGACAACGAATCAAATTAGCATATATAGACAGCTGCTTTCCTTTGTGAATCCTTGTTTCAACAATTGCTAATTTACATTTTGTATTTATTGCGTTGGATACTAAAGAAATAAATTGACAATACAAGCGGTCTTTCATTACGAGGATTACTTCAAGCATAGCCATCAGTGGCCAGAGAAATGCGCTGTTCGCAGCGACTGCAATAATTGAACAAATGGATACCACTAAGCGTTGTAAGTACGTTCGTTAAGACTGGTTTTTACGCAGTCTGCAGGCGGATGAAAAAAAAAAGTTGAAATTTGCGTATTTAGAACTGTACCGTAATGTCACAACATACAAAAAAAAAAACGCTGGAGGGTACGCTATTATAATATCCACTCTCTATGCAAAGTTTACAGTATGTTATTGCATCTACAAAGAGTAATCGTTACGGTCACGTTATTTTACTGAACGGAGAATATATTAGTGATTGAACGCAAGTGAATAGTGCATAGCGTGAATTGACGCAGCAATTATTCACAGTTCTGTCTTCTGTCTGGTTAATATGCGCATATTTAAAAAAGAAATCATGAAACTTGAGGTGAAACAGTATTATTCTAGTCAGTGATTATTTATTCTTCTCTTGCTAACTTTCTTTTTCGAACAAGCAGAGTTTTAGTTAAAGAGAGCGTTTCTGGGATAAAGAGACAACCAAGCATGAACAAGCAACGCGAAAAGAGCCACAAAATCCTGGCACGAACTTTGCCTAAAGCTCGAGCAAAGGAAATTGAATTAGAATTTCGGTCGAAAAAACAAAAGAATGAACTGCATATGCTAAAAATGTCACAGGAATGGGACTTGAGGAGGCAAAAACGGCGTCTGGACCGACAAAAGTGGGTTGAGGAACGAAGAAATCAGAAACTACCAATTTGGCAGCGCGTTGGAAATCTGCGTGTTCAGGCAAATGAAGAAATTTTCGATGAAGATGGAAATGAAGTTGTAAACAAGAAACAGCAAATTGAAAATTCAAATAAGACAGACCAGAAAAGTATTTCGCGCCGTGACGAGACGAGGGAAAATTCATTAAAACCTCGACCAAAGGAGACTGAAAACGCATTGGGAGTTCAAACAACGTGTTTTCCTGGGGGTACAGCTTCGGGAACAAGCCTTGGTGAGGAACAGAATAAAGAAACCGAGATAAAGTTTATCAAAATTGAACAGACAAGAACAATGGAACAACCTTTACTGTACAACATGGACATTCTAAAAACGACAAAATCTCCGATACAAATCACAGAACGTGGGTCCATCACAGCATTAAATTACTCGTCAAAGGTAAAGCATTTTCAATCGTTTTCTCGACATATTTACACAAACGTGCGGTATGTGGACACAAGCCTCAATATAGAAACTGGTTAATATTTGCATATAAGTCCCTGCTTCGGGAAAAGATGATATTGAATTCAGTAAAAATTATGCGAAAGTAGATTTTAATCTCAGCTGCTAATAAGTGTTTTTGATTTGCTGAATTTAAGTTCCATCTGTCTTTGAAAATCAAGACGCTTTTATTCAAATTCTAGGGTAACAAATTTAAATCTCGTTTTTTTTTATACGTCCGTGAATCATTTAGCTTTACAATGGGGCAAGATTCACCATTAGTTAAGGTCGGAAACTAATTCGTAAAGCGCTTAAAGAGAATTCACGATAAAAAACAATATTCGATTTCTTCTTAATGTTTTAACTGCAACCTAACTAATTTTAAAACGGATCATCTTTGTCTCGAAAGAATTCAAACGCACTCAAATAAATTAAACCAACGCAAGCCGCTCTACCTTTGGCGATAACAAAAATAATGAGGCGAGTAATATTGAAGTGAATTTCCTTCTCTCGCTTCACCACCGGACTCCAGATTTTTATGGATCGGATCCGAGGCTTAACCTTTGGAGAAGTACAGATAGCCCAAAATAGTCACACTTCCTTTTCCATGTGCCGCTAACTTTTTCCAGGTATAAATAAGATTCTCATTACGGAAGTAGTAAGCGAGGTATGTCACTTATGCCCTTAACATGCACCCGGCAAGAAAAGTTCTATATAATTCGTTGATATGAAATAGTTCTGCCCCTTTTTTCAAAGTTTGAAAAGCCTTATGTGCTAGCATTTTGCTCATTTTCTTTTCCAAATATTAGTTTGTATTTGTCAGATCCTCATGATCTGCTCATTTTCCGCTGAAGAACGTCTATGGAGATAAAAATGCGATACCATGGCATTTGTTCTCGTTTTGTCACATTTTTGTACTCTAGCTTGAAACACCATGCTTATGTTTTGCCTATCATTGATGCAACGACTCTGGTAAAACGCATTCAGTGATTCACTACAAATAACAAGGAGGGGTTGCTGAATTTTCACCCATCTACATATTTACATAGATATCGTATCCTGTCATATATTATTCGATACCTCGCCTACGTAATGATGACCGAGCCGGCTGCAAACTTCTTTTGATCAGCAACAAACGTATCAAACTAAAATGCAACAATTAACAACAAGAAATAATTGTATAAATTCTAGGTCGGTACAGCGTCATAAATTCCGCTTTACACAAGTTCTTTATGTGCAAACCTACGAGCTGAATGTGCTCAATTAGAATGGTGCTTGCAGGTGCAAAAGTTTATGAAAACATCGAATATTCTGGTCAAATACAGCCGTAACCTAGCTTGCTAAATCATTGAAATCGGGCTTTTTAAGGGTGCAGATATGTATAAACACACGCTTTTATGGTGTAATCGTCTCTTTCCTTTAGCTTACCCTCTTATCCAAATATGGTGATATTACGTCGAAAAAATGATTTGCCAAGCCCAGTGAAAGATTATTACGAAAAGGAACGAAATCCGATTGGCTTCTTGGCTCCTAAGTGTCATATAATTTTAGATATGGAACAGGTGAAAAGAACTTTCCAATCTTACAAACCAAAAGGCCAGTTTTACAGTATTTCTTTGCTCTAAAAGAGTTAGCTAAATTCACGGTAAACGCGCGGATCGCTCGGCTCAGTTCTGACCGGGTGGGCGTTGGGAAATTGCCAGAAGCTGCAGCCTCGAGCTTTCCATTGAATTGTTTATTTATTTATTTGTGCTTTCTCGGTTGTTTAATATGAGCTAATCAGTTCTTTGAATAAGTGTGCTGCTTTTGTTTCAAATGGCTACATTACAATCCTGATAGTGATGCCGAGTTTCAAGAACATTCGCTGTTGTCAATTAATTTATACAGGACTGGCGCTTTCCAATGTTGGTCCCTCACTTTTGCTTGTGACGTTTTTAGTCCCCAGGCGATCAACCCAAAGAGGTCCCTTGCGAGAGTGAGATGTCTACAGAGAAAGGTACTCATTAAAATAAGTTGCTCTTTGCTTTCATCCCTATCAACTTTCCGTTTTAGTTTCTATTATATTCCATAAGGTCCAAAAATAGCCTTAAAAGACCGGAGGGAACAGCAAGTCGAGAGAACATTTAAACATTGCTTACATTTTGGTAGGCGTTGGATTGAATAGCTTCTTAAAACCAAGACCACTACTTTCCTGGTAAATTAATTGCATTCTTGCATTGTGCTTTGCGTTAATTCGCCAATTGAAGGATTCTTGAGTTGTCTCTAATTATTCCGGCGAAGCCTGTCAGCTCGATATAACTTAATGCGTTTTATCCCCGCAGCGCCTGAAGTTTCGCGGAAAAGCGACATTGCTACTATTTCAATACAAAATGTACTTCGAGTGGAAAGAAGAAGAGAAGCGTCAGTAAAGGGGCAGCCAGACAGGGCATGCGCAGACCGGAAGAGAAAACTAGAGGCAATAAGCGTGGATAGCGACTTCAGAGAAATGGTAATTCGAGCAATGTTGTTTATTACCAGTCACTTCACAAGTGGTCTCTGAATGTTTCATGTTTCGGTACTGGGTTCACAAGTAAGGATGATAGCCAATGGCCAAACTCTTTGACTGGCTAAGTACAACGCAATACTGCCGGACAAATGTCCAACTGTTAGCTGCGTTACTTTTCAAGGATTCAAACGCTTTCGCGGAGAGTATTTAACCCGACTCCTGACTGCGGAAAGTCACCCTATAATTACAGGGGATACGTTTCCAAACTCGGTGTCAACTGAGAAAACCACAGCACAGAACTGGATAACCGCACAAGACATACACCTTATTCCAAAATGGCCGCCATTTTAATATTCTTTTGTTTTTATTGAAATTAGCCCTTGTTGCCTCGTTCAAGATAAATTATTCTTTTGATTTTGAGTTTGAGAAAGAGGCATCGAGGGCTAATTTGAATAAAAACAAAAGGATCTTAAAATGGCAGCCATTTTGGAATAAGGTGTATGCTCAACACCGGTTGACGTGGTCCAGGTTGACCTCGCCAACCGGGCCGCCGGCACCCTCGCACATAACGTATGCAAATGAGTTAAGAGGCGAGGTCTCGCAAACCAAGCGAGCTCGCTCAACCAGTTCTCAGGTAGTCTGTGCGCATGCCATATCTGCGGAGGGCAAGGAAAGACAAAGAGCCCGCTCACAAGCTAGCACTCAAGGTGGGACTGAAATGCATGAGATCGCATGAGATTGCTCTCACACTGAGCTTGGGCTGTCTGTGGTTTCACGCTATTTTTGTATGTCCAGACTTTCAATTCTGTTTGAGATTTCTTTGTGATGACTAATTTCCGTTCTACAGCCTTCGCTCCTGCGTGTTGACAAACCTACAACTTTGGAGAGCATCGAAAGTGAGAACGGGGTAAGACTGAATGTCAACTTATTTATAATCAAACGCTTATTTCCTCATCGCCAATCCGCAAACGGGATATAATGAAACGGCCTAAATTTCAGCCGTCAGCCGCTAACAACGAAAATCATCAACAAGGAAATGTTCTCTTGATTTCAAACGTAATCTGTTTTTAACTATTTATGTGGAAAGATCTAGTGTGGAAAAAGTTTGATGAAGGCTCCGTCTTCTTCTTCGTCTTCCAGCCTGTCACTATTTCGAGTTCTGCGAATGACTCCGTCATAATAAAGCCTATTGCTGGAGAAATGGAGAAGACTGCGTCCGGAAAAGGTATGTATTCTTAGCCTAAATAAAAAACATGTAAGCGAAAAAAAGAAAAAACAACAACAATAATTAAATTTACAGCTTGACTACTCCACTTCAGCCTCCTTTTCAAAGCAATAGTAAGTGCAAAAATTACTTTCCAGGGCGAGTTTACTCGGTGCGAAATTCTTGTGATCGAAATTTTTTATGAATGAAAAAATTGGAGTCACTTTGTAAATGGTTCATTGACGACAACTGATTTGTTTCTTTGTCAGGAGAAACCATGCCTCAAATAAAGCAGTGCTACTCGTTGCTCGATCGCCGCGAAGAAACACCGAATGTTAATTTGTTTGCAACTAAAACGTCTCTAAACACCACTGTCCCAGCATCGATTTCCATAGCATCGCAAGTAACCAAGACAACAGCATATTCTGACGTCAAAAGTCAAGGTGCACAGTTACCGTCAGTAGCAGTTGATCCTAAATGCATCGTTTACTTGTCAAAGGCACCACCAGCCCCTGTCACCACCCCCGGGGCTCCTAATCATTCCCGACCGGGTTATCTTGTTCCAATATACAAAGCAAACGCCAGAGAACCAGCGTATGCATTTCTACCGGCTGGCGCACAGCGACCTCACCGGGTGGGGGACAAATCCGGCCTAGAAGGGCGCTCGCACGACTACAAGACGGATTGTAGCATCGTTGACCGCACGACTGCGGCACATAATTTTACGCATTCCTACCCACGTCCACGTTCAACCACTGGCTTGAAGGAGGTTCATACCGGCTGCGTCTCCTCCACAGGGAAGTGTGTTCCTTACTCTCAAGCCACTCCCGCATTGTACAGAGACCCCATCCTTCAAACTACAAGAGTGCACTCTTGTTATGAACCAGTTCACACCAATGCCAAAGCGCTAAATCCGTCACAAGGTGATTCTGCTTTTAACCATGGTGACCCAAAATGCGGAGAAAGTAGGAACCACGGCGCTAAGATACATCATGAGCCGATACAACCGCTCAAAACAACAGCAGTGTATAGCGTTGGACCTTTAATAAGACCGGAAACAATTTCAACCGGTTCAGCAGCACCGTTAACTGAAGAAGTCGAAGGCACACAAGCAACACCAGAGAACCTTCACTATCAAGCTTTCAATCGCACGCCGGAAGCTGCGCCAAACCAAACTGCGTTGAACGCCCAAGAGCCCATTTATAATCCAATGTCGTTGTACGTACGAGCAAAGCTTGTTCCGCGCGAGGTGGTGGTCGTAAATCACGGTGGGGAACCCAGTCCTACTTTCGTCGAATATATAAAGACCGATTCAATTTGCGACAGAGAGCTGACAAAATGGAACGCGAAAAATGTGGCGGATTTCATTGCTGCCACGGATTGTGCGGATAAAGCGGAGTTGTTTGTGGAACAGGTTAGAAGCAGACAAAAGTTGTAGCTCTTAATGATAGCCAGTTGTAACAGAACCGACAACCACATGAACCCATCACTGCTCAATGCAAATGCATGTAAATGACACTAGGGCGAGAGAAGACGCGTGCGAGAAAGTGATTGGTTGTGTGGGATGTAGCGTTAAATTGTTTTGGCCAACCACTAAACACAACATAGAAAAACCCCCAAAAAATGAAAGCAAACCCGTCCACGCTTTAGTGAAAATCACTCTACTGAAATCAAAGAATTTGTTGTCATTTAGAGCTTTTCAAAACCTCATTCAGGCTTAAATGATGTCGTCTGTCTCTTTTTGTCTTCTTCAGGAAATCGACGGCAAAGCACTACTTTCGCTGTCGCCAGAGATGCTGATGAAAGGAATGAACTTGAAACTTGGCCCGTCCGTTAAACTCTTCAACCACATTGCAAATTTAAGGACTGCTCTCCTGCTTTGAAAAAGACTCATTTTGGGATGTGTTGCACAAAAACCCACTTGCTGTACATATTTTTATTTTGCAAGTATTAATAAAGAGTGCTTACCACAAGAGAAGTACTTAGTTATGGTGCAAAAATCTCATCTGATACCCAATTCTGGGTAGAATTACGTAGTATTTTTAATCAATGGTCTATAAAGGACTCCTCTGAATTATGTATTAGATTATCTTCTACTAGGCAAATAAAAGCTCTATGCACACTACCACAGAGCAAATCCCCAGCCTCCCCCTCCTCACACAAGAAACCCCACAGATTCTATCTATATAAATCAGAATGGCAAGGAAAATGAATTTCTTTATTTGTAACTGACTGTGTGAAAGATGTGCAAAAATGCAACGAGGAAACAAATATGAATCTTACACAAGAGCTGCTGAACAAATATGCTTTTCAAAAAAAATCATGGCACTTTCACACGCAAACCACAAATAGCAATTAGAGTTGAAAACCATGCAAAGCTAGTGCCAAATGTGAGGTCACCGACTTGGAAGCCACAGTTGGTTAACTGTGCATACTGGAGGAAAAGAGGCGAACTGGGAGCAATTGTGGAATGGGTGACCTGTGTGCCACTCATCATCTGTTGTCGTGTTTAGTTCCTTGAGCATTTGATTGCAACTCACTGTCAAAGATGCAGCACAGTAGCTTGGATAGACAAATGCGTAAAGGTATGTCAAACTCACAAGGACTAATAGATTTAAAAAATACCAATATGTGGCAAAATTGAAAAATGATACTATGTTTGGAACATAAATAACTGCTACGATGGCAAGAAGAAACTAATGCATTACAAAGCAAACCTTCAAGGACTCTGCGGTACTTGACATCTGTTTACACAGGGGCTGGTGGATACGTATGATATCCGTGGTGCAGCCAATACCATTTTTAATTTCGGCGTGACATTGTCACACAATCTTTCATCGCGTACGATCCAGGAGCTTGTCAGTACGGCCCACTGGGGAATAATGGACAAAGAAATCGACAAATAATCCGTAACTTTCACTTTGAACTTCAAGTTGGACCAAAATACCTTTATAAGAAGATAGATACCAAACGCAAACATTGTACAATTCAGCGTGACCCATGAACACCCCGTCGCATTGTCCAGAGTCACGTAATAAGTTGACCTGCCCTCGAGTTTCCACATACACCAAAAAACGCCGCGTTTGACATTAAAACAGCAAAGTTTGCAACCAGTGATAAAATACTGACCTGCTCAATTCCACGCAAAATGTCCGGTAACGATGAAGATGACGATGAATTTGAAGTCGAGTTTATATTTCCACAGAATCATGAATTGAGGGGTGTGTCGAAACGCTTGCGGAAAGATTTCCGTACAGTTCCCTACATTAATTATACATGCATATTCCTACTAACCCTCTTCCAAAAAGAACGAGCGTGAATAGAATTTTGCTAGGAATATGCATGCATAATGAAGTAGGGACCTGTACGGAAAACTATACGCCGGAGCAAAACATGCGTTTTGATCTTTCGCAAGTCCTGTAAGGGAGTCTAGAAGCCGTGGAAGATATTCTTTGAAAGGAAGCTTGATTATTCGGCTTAACAAAGGAAACGAAATCAATGAACCTTTCCAGAGCCATAGCGCTTTCTGGTCCTTGCGTGAGTGGTATGTCCAGCCTGCGAGCAAGATCGTGCATTGTCACGCGCGATCTCAGATGTCACGCAATCACATTTTTTTCCCATAAGCCCATGCTGGCCCCGTTGGCAACGAGGAATGTGCATAAAATGGCGGATACTTTGAACTGGTAGAAAGAAGTTTGTGCTGTCAATTTTGACGCATTGCTCATCTTCTAACAGCTTAGATTACAACTCTTGCAAGACGCAGATCGTATTATCAATAGCTTAATTTATTTTCTGGCTCCTGGGATTTCTTTTGATTGAGAAGCTTTTTAAGATCACCTTCTTGGTAACAACACGTCCTGGTCTCTTCTCATCTAGAGCTACGTACTATCATCAGCGAAACTGGAGAGGCATTAACACAAATCTGTTGCTCTGTATGAATTAAGGCATAAAGTCAGAATTGGATTCGTTTAGACAGGGATTTATGGACTGACAGGGATTAATTTGTTGACCGTTTAATTTCGACAGCTGTCAATGATCGGTGCGCAAAAACAACAACAACAACAGCTTTGATCTGGGTCTTTGTTAGAGATCAAAGATTAATCGTGATTGGTCACTACTTTCTCAGGGATTCTTGTCTTAGTCTGTTGCGTTATCATTGACATTACTGCCTTGCCGTTCATTTGCATCAAACAACCTCGTATGTGCATGTGTGCAGAGGATTGCCGCAGACGACAAAGAGTTGCTTAGATGTCAGCTATGCCCAGGCCACAGTTCCCTGGAGGATTTTCGGATACTGATTCTGCGTTAACAGAAAATGATGAATGTGCTGAAGAATCTGAACTTCCAGTAGCTTGTCAAGTGGAGGAATCTTGCGAGGAGTTGGAAGACAAAACTAGGTAATTATATAAGCAATCACTTTTTAGGCCCATTTTTGGTACACCTGCAAAAGTACAGACTTAATATGGCCACCAACAGGCTGTAAGCATGTGGACATCTTAGCAGAGGAGGATTAGCTAACCATAGTAAGGAGTTTGTTTTATGGCGTGCCTTCTATGACTTGTGTCAATCACACTCAGGTCTTCTGGTTTTGTTACACTTATTCCAAAGTACGCTGTGTCTTGTTATGTTGGCATTTTCTGTTAGTTGCCTATTAACCAAACATGTTCTGTCTGGAAGTTCTCTCTTGGTGAAAGTCCTCTTACCCGCTTACTGTTTAACAGTAAAACTTGAAAAAATATCTTAACATTCGTTTGTTCTGCAGCATTATTAAATGGACTGGACCAAGCAAAAAGTATCCCTTGGTGCATTTCTCACCTCATGTGCTTTTGCTTGCTTTGCCCCAAGAAACAAAAGCTGAAGCAGGTAGTTAACGAAAGATGATAAAATAAATGACATAACATTCTCAAACTCATTAATAATTCACGAACCCAAAACAAAAGAAGTCACAACCTTGAAGGAAGTTTGGATATGTGATCTTAATTAGCATAAATTTTCGGCAACTTTAAACTCAAATTTCTCTTAAAATACTGATTCCTTTGAGAAGCAATATCAAACACTCAAGAGAGTGTTTCATCCTCTATCCAAAGACCTCGAATTTGGTTAAAACTCGGCCTTTGGTCTCGTTTTTCAACTCGCTTCTCGGTGTTTGGATATCTGATGAAACACTCTTCTTCCTGTTTGATATATTACAAGAAATACCATTACAGTTTTGGTAAGATCTGCAGACAGCTTCTTACATAGATTATACATAGATTCCTGATTCAAGCATTGTTCATACCCAATGTTTGCTTAAGAGGGATAATGGCAACCTTCAGATTGGACTAACACTACGAGTTTTCCCTGAGCACGCACTCTTCAAAGAATTTTGACCTGAAAACCTAATGCACATGCGCAGAATGGAAAACTTGTGCTCATTCTACTTGTACTCCGATCTGAAGGTCGCTAATACAAGAGTAGCACATAATTATATTATTCCTCAGCTGGGTGAACAATGAGGCATTCTATTTGAGCAATACAATTCTAATGATTTAAATTTAAAGTAAATGGAAATATAGATTGAAAAGTAAATGTTTTCTTCAAAGAGTAAGATATTCAAGGCAAATATTTTTTGCATTGTATTTTGTTTTGTTTTTGTTTGGTTTAATGAAAACAGAAAAATATCGTTTGACTTACAAATTTGTCAAGACTGAATGTAAACTTGTGCGAAGCATTCTTGGTGTCCATTGCTTTAGAGAGGTAAGGAACTCCATTTGGTAATTATTGACAATATCATTTACAATGTAACGTGTTTAAAACAACAACAGTGACTTTGATTAGGAAAGTGACAGATAAGAATTTCCTTCGCCAGTGGATAGAAGAGGTTGGTCGTCCTTGTGAAGCATGACTACTTGGCTTTAAAGTTAGCTAGCTTGGTAGATTAATGGTTAGTCACCCAAGACAAGAAAGGGGTAAGTTCAAGGGTTAAGGTTTAGCCCAGTAGGCTATTCCAGTCATTGATGGTCACTTGTCGCACATTATTTACAGTGGATAATGTACAGTGAAGGTCATTTGTCATCTGCTGGCCTTGTTGTGATGGATTAAATCTTGCGAATTTTTTTTTCCCCTCTAGGTTCACCCAAACAGTTCTAACTTTAATTTGATGTGGACTGGCTCACACATCAAACCCCATACTCTCAGAGGCCTGCAGGATTTCCAGAAGGTGAATCACTTCCCAAGGTAATATCACTTGAGGCTGAGGAGGGATGGTCTTTTGTTATTCATATCGAAAACAAAGGGATGAACCCCAAGTACTGTAGCAGAAATTTGTTTAATCATCATTGGGGAAGTCATCACAAAGCCATTTGCATCTCTCTCTCCTTTTTTTTTTTCACACCAAAGGAATGTAGCTTCAATGATGCCAATTTTTTTAAAACAGATCTTATGAACTTACTAGAAAGGACAAACTATACAAGAACATCCAAAGAATGCAACATTCAAAGGTGTGTTAAACTGGTTTGGTTTGTTGTTTGAGTGTGAAAAAATGAAGGAAACTTCCATTCCTTTTCCTGTGCTCCCTTTTAGCCTGTTCCAGCCTGTCACATAGTTGAGACGAGCAAATTAGAAAAAGAGAACATGTGAGAGGGGGGGCTGGGAGGGGCTGCCTTTTTGTCTGTCTGAACTTAGAGCCTAGAGCAGGCTACCCTTGGTAGTTTCCTTTGGGCCTTGTATACAACATGTTTGATTTGAGGTCAACAAAATCTTCCGAGTGGAATCTTGCATTGATTTAACATTTTGTGATTATTTGAAGGGTGTGAAGCATTTTGATTTCATTCCTGAGAGCTACATTATACCAGAAGAGTTTAACGAGTTTAATGGTAAGCAAATGTGTGCACTTTCCTTGATATATTCACAGATGCCTCAAAAAGTGAATTCGTCACACTCTAATATAATGTTGTATCAAGTGTTCATTGTCGCATTGCAGCTGCATATGTGAAGGACAGAAAACCATGGATTGTAAAACCTGTTGCCTCATCACGTGGCCGAGGAATTTACCTTGTCAGTCATGTTAGTGTCAGCTTTTGCATAACAATTTTTGCATCCCGTGGTTTTATGTGGTTTTATGAGGCTTCCTTCTTGTCTTTTTGCAGCCAAGCCAAGTTCCCCTTGATGATAACCTGTTAGTGTGCAAGTACATCAGCAACCCAATGCTTGTAGATGGTAAGGGGAAGCTTGTTTTCTCTTTAAGTCGATAACAATACTTAAGGGTGAAACTGTTGCTTCTTAGCCTACTGGTGATGATGATAACGATGACGATGATGATGATGACGATCATAATGAAGTTGATAATTATGCTAATGATGGTAGTGATTATCGATGTTGTTGATGACAATAGTGGTGATGGTGGTCTAAGAGCAGGAGGCACACTTTGGTCTCTCGAGCAATGGGCCTCACTGTCATCTCATTTTGCCGTTTTGAAAACTAAACATTACCTTGTGAATCAATAAAGAAGATTTTAGAGTTTTGAGAAATAGAGCCTTGGAATGGTTGGGGTTATTAATCTTACTCTCACACAGGTTTCAAGTTTGATCTGAGGTTGTATGTAGGTGTGACGTGCTACGATCCTGTCCGAGTTTATCTTTATGAAGAGGGCTTGACAAGGTGAGTGCCATTTCTCTTCTATACATGGATGCTTTCCCGAGAGGCACCTCAACGGAACCCTGAAATAATATCATGACGCTGAATCCATGAAGAGAGTAGTATTTTTGTCTTCTGATGATGCTATTTTTTTTTCCAGATTTGCTACTGTTAAATATGACAGGAGTGGAAAGAACATCAAGAATGTTTGCATGCACTTAACAAACTACAGTGTCAACAAGAAGAATGCAGACTTTGTAAGGTGTGTTCCAATGAAAAGGAGGATCCAGCAATGTTGAACTCCCGAGGGAAATGATAAATTGGTTTAGATAGCGGAGGCTGGAATTATAGCGGGGTTAAATTGGTGGTCCACAGAACTTAGTTCAATGAACGGGTTGTTACAAGTCTCCCGTAAGTTGGTGGTAAAGCAACCAAACTAGTAATAAAAAAGTCATAGGTTTGACTTTTGTAAGGAGAAGTCAAATTTTTCAGAGTTTATCAGTGTCACATTTTTTCGAGAGAGTGGAAACTGCTGAATTGTTACTGATTTCAGGTGTCCTGATCCTGAAGTAGAGGATTATGGGAACAAGTGGAGCATGAGTGCCATGTTGAGATATCTGAAACACATTGGTAAAGACACCACAGGTAAAGCAGAAGTCTGGCGAAATCTGTGAAGTATTTGAGCATATATGCCGGTTTGTAGTTGTGTGTGGAAGATAATTTGGGGATTCCTGGTTCGCTTTGTGATTGAAATAAATAATTTGCTTGCTGCTTTATTAACCAATCAAAAGCAACTCTTCTCCTTTTCCTGTGCTTCGCATCTGCGACATTCGTTTGCTTCGGTTTCTGATTGGTTCATTTGAATGTGTATCTGATGTGATTGGCCATTGACGTGATTATGTTGGTTTTGACTTCACCGCATTGCACCAACTGGTCAACTGGTTGATCACATCGTTGCTTTTTCTGATTCCTTTCATATTGTTTTCCACAGCTTTGATGATGAGAATTGAAGATGTTGTCGTTAAGACAATCATAGCAGGCGAACTGCACATTGCTTCTGCTTGTAAAATGTTCATGCCGTATCCAGGAAACTGTTTTGGTGGGTGCCAAGATACACTGTTTTGGCGGCGCTGACAGAAATTGTAAAAAGCACATGTAACATGCATACAAGTAAACTAAAGAACTCACATTATTACATGGTGGTATTAAAGCTAACACTCACAGCCTAACAGGTTGTGTGGCCGTGTTTCAAAGGAAACACATGAATTCGATAAACATAACGCCGTTACGAAAGCTAACTGGAAGCTGGGTTTTTACAAAGCCTGGAGAAGTTGAATGCAGGATCCAGTTATGATCCTCAGTGCGGGATTTGTAGCCGGAGCATCCCAGTTTTCCCATTCTTATCTGCAATTGTCTGAATAAAAGGATCTTAGCACCGAGGGACGGTTTTCTCTTTCAACAGAAATATATGGATTTGACATCCTTATTGACGAGAATTTGCGTCCTTGGTTGTTAGAAGTTAACTTGTCACCCTCGTTGGCCTGGTAAGGCTGTCACCTATTTTCCTCCCGCGTATGTTATCAACTTTGATCGTTTCCCCATTTCGTTAATATTTCACTTAATACTAGCCTTGATATTATTTGTTTAGTGACTCGCCGCTGGATCTAAAGATCAAGTCCCATTTGGTCTCTGACATGTTTAATTTAATCGGTGAGTGACGGAAATGATGCCTCCACAAACTGAAAAAGATCGAACAACTTACTAGTAAGAGACAGTTTTCTTAGGAAGTTATTCTTGGGCGTGGCTATACCTCCATAAATCAAGAACAACAACCTCAACTTTAGTCCCTTATTTTAAAAACAGTTAAAGTGAACATAATACTTGGCCAAGCTGAAACGGTTTTCATCAGCTCAGCGTTGGAATTTCGCGATTTATTTTGTTTTGCATTCCTACGCCACTTTTTCCGCAACCATTCCGAAATACAAAAACGAATTGGGAGTTGCTCACAGGCGTTTTCCCGCGCTAAGCGCTCAAGTTGCTTTTAGTTCTGAATGGTTCATATACGAAACTTACAGCTTTGTGACATACCGCACAAAAATCAAGTGGAACAGAGAACAACGTTTGAGTTCATTGGTCGGAGTTCACGCGGATACTCTCTGCTTTTTTTCGTTTTAGGTTTTATGGCCCATGATCCTTTGGTTCGTAAGATTCCCAATCGGCGTTTTGTTGATTTTCCAACAAGGAATCGATATCAGGTAATTGCCCCTCAACCTCGTTCCCAGGCTCTCTCTCTTTTCCTCCCTTATCAGGGGGCGGCAAGAGGAGAGACTATGGGTATAATCGAATTCCCTTTACGTTATTCTAAATCTGTTACCAAATCGTTTCCCCTACAGAGGCAGCGATCGGCCACGGAAAGTGGAGCTTTGATGCCGAATGCGAGACCGCTGTCCTCCGGACCGAGGAAGAAAAATGAAGATGGTTTGACGGGAGAAGAGTTGAGGATATTACGTTACACGCGTGAAGAGTACTCCAGGAGGGGAGGGTTCGTGCGAGTGTTTCCATCCCCAGACTCCTGGGAGATGTACGGGTAAGAATCCAAGGAAAACACCGTTCAAAGTGCTATCTTGGAAGTTGCAATGAGCGGAGACTTCATTCGCTCAAGACCTCGTCAGCAAAAACAACATCCTGTTTGAAGGGACTATGTCAGTTGGGGCGCATGCGCCTTGGAGTCCAGGTTGGGGTTAATATGGACATCATCAATCGACAGAAATAGTGCTCCAGGAGCAAAAACGTACAAAAATATCGCAACAAACAGCTTCTGCAATGACCAAAGACCGTCTCTTGCAGGGAAATTTCGCCCTTTTTTTGCCGATTGAACGCAATTCAAAGCAACAGAAACAGCTACGGGAGTCCCCCGACGGCCAATTGAAAAAGTTGGGCCAACGTCTTCAAAGCCAACATAATCCCTTAAATCTTTACTTTTTTCAGATCTTTCTTGGAGCATCGAACAACTCACAATCATTTGCTGCATTCTAGGCTCTTTCC
Organism: Astreopora myriophthalma; assembly: GCA_014634185.1. Lineage (NCBI taxonomy): Eukaryota > Metazoa > Cnidaria > Anthozoa > Scleractinia > Acroporidae > Astreopora > Astreopora myriophthalma. The sequence continues at coordinate 1,267,425 of BLFK01000391.1, read as the reverse complement.
TGGCAGGTAAACACCTCTTGCAATAAACGCTATTAAACGCTAGTCTAAGACTAGTTTCATTGAAATCTCGGTTGGTCGAGATTGTCTTGGTCTTGATCGATGTTCTTTCTCGTAGACAACGTTTTTTGTTTCTCGTCTTGCCGCAGGAAGACGTCTTTTCAGAGACCTAGCACAGCAAGCTATTCCTCCGCGAGTGCACGAGCCAGGTTTAATTGTTTGTTGTCTCTTTGAGCCGATTCATTTTTCTTTGCTATCTTTCGCAGCTTTTCATTGATCTGTTTGTGTCTTAGGAGCATCACATCTTACGGAGCACCGATGCCGAAGGTTACGCCTTTATTGGAACCGGCCGAGGTATGGTTGGTTTTGGAAGGAAATTTGAGGCAAGCTTAAAAAGGCTTACAGACGCCTTCTGCATTACTGCATCCTCAGTTTTTCCACTTTCCTCGATTTATTGTTAGGGGTCGGAAAAGGTCAGCCTCAGCATCAAGGACAGAATAGTTTGCTACGAAAGGAAATTGGACTCTTGGGTAAGTGAGGTATTTTTTTCACTTGGTTTACAGGTGAGCATGTGTTAACCAAATATGCTACTAATAATAGTTATGTCTCGCTCTCTGATTGGGCAACGTCAGTCCGTCAGATGACCCCCCCTCCCCCACAAGGCACATGATAGACCTCTTTGTCGCCGCGCCATAAACACAGGTTTGGGACATGATCAAAACCCCTTGCGATTGGAGGGCATTTTTGGGGACGACTAAACAAACTTTCGAAACATCAGGAACACTGGGTGTCTCTCACAGTTTGCATTGAAATTGCAGAAGTGCGCTACAGTTTGCTCCGTCACCCAGGAACCCGAAGCGCACTTCCACTACGCTAAACGTCTCTCTCTTTCCTCTTTCCTACAGAGCCCCTCTCTCCTTCGAACGAAAAAAGCGGGTCCAACACAAAGCACAGGTAATGCCACCATTGAAGGGTAGACTACAGACCTACGGACAGCCACAGTATGAGTTTGAAATCGAGGATAAAGTTTCCTTGCTAGCTGCTTCTGTGAGCGTGTTACCATGGTGTTGTTTCTACTTCAAGGTACTCCCGCAACAAATCAAGAATTACCAGTGATGCCTCGTGACGAGACTCTTACGTCACGCGCGACACCCGAGGGACACGTAGGGGTGCATTACACGGACGAGAAACCAGCTGTTCATCTTGGAGGTTTGTGTTATTATGTATGCTATCTATATGAAGTCCTGCCTGGTCAAACTAATGATCAAAGTTGAATCGCTCAATCCATCATTGTTGGATGTAAATGTTGGCATGGTATCATAATTTCCAAGATTTTTAAATTGTACCGGACGATGTGTATTTTTATCTTGTGATGAATACAGACAATTAATATTTTATTTAGTGTAAAAATGTTATCGGACATCGCTCCGCGAAATTTTTCAGTAAAGCTGATTGAAAACACGGCGCCAACAAACAAACAAACAAACAAATTGCGGCACCTTTCGCTAATTTACCCCATGCTTGATTTCAGCAATAATGTTGAAGCATGAAATTCTTTGTTAATCATTTTTGCAGAGTCGAAGCAATCAAAGGATCCCGAATCACAACCATCACATCGCACTTACTCCGCTGCTCCCCCACATTCTCACCCAAGACCATCCCGTGATGCCACGCTGGCGCAAAAGCCGCCATTGCCGATCAGCGCTGAAACGGTGTCCAAGCAGGTGCTGTCTAAGCAACCGCGGTATCAACCAATCAGAGCGGATGACATCATGGCTAAAGCAGCAATATTGACGTAAGCAGTAGAGCTGTTGTGGCAAACACAAATAACCCACTGAAATGATCAAAGACAAAACAAGACATGCCAAAGATGCTTAAACCCATGTTGGAAGGATAAGTTTTCCCGGGCATCCTCAGAAAACAAGTCGAGTTCTTCTTTGAAAAGTTGTCCAAGCCATGACGTCCTGGTCATTGGTTGAAATGCGCATGCTCAATCATTGAGCTGTAAGAAACTGTAAAAATAAATTGTTAAACTCAGCAAGTATGGAATCATTTGAAAGACACTGACGAAAATTGTTTGTTTTCGTCAACATTTTCTCAGGAAGCTGCAAGCCAGACAAGCGTTTGCAATGTACCTTCAGCGAGTTCAACAGAGATTGGTTCACGAGACAAGGTGAAGTCAGATTGTTTTCAAACCAAGCTTGTTTTACTGTTAATGTACTTCACTTTTATCCCGCAGATTGCTAAAAAATGAGTTACTGTTTACTTCGTTCATTTCTAGTTACGATTCTGAGGACTCGTTGGAAAGTACAGACTCCAGACAGGACGAACAAATGGTTGGTATTTTACAAAGGAACTTTCCGAATTCAGTGCCTAGTTGTTCGGAAGCAGGTTAAATCTTAACCTTTAAATCTTAACTTCTAGCTGAACCTCTCAGCCCCGAGGTTAAATACTATCCTGACGTAAATCCCATCCCAAAGTTCAACACTGCTTCTAGGAAAGTTTGACACCGTTTTGTATTTTAGTTTGACATGTTTTCACGTTAAGATGTACTTATGCCCTGTTGGATTTTTCCTCTCTCAAATCACACCAAGAGAGTAGGAATGCTATGAAATATGACACGAAAATTCACTTGTTCTCTTGCCTCTCGGCTAACTCGTACCGGCCTTTCTCCTTCAGAATTTGGTGATTCGTTTTCTAAAGAAAGCTGCAAGCAATCTACAACAGCCATTCAAAGTTGTCGTGCCGAGTTACAAGTTACCTTCACCTGACAGGTAGGCCAACTTCATTCATGTACATCGCCGAGTAAGAACATAACAGCGTTTCCCTGTTTAACCGTCATTCTTTGCTTCACCCAGATTCTTTGATGGCTGGCTTTATTTCTGTACGTGTGTTTTCTGTTGATTTTCTTGCTAATTAGGCGGCGAATCCTGGCCAAGCAGCTCGGAGACTTTGTTCGAGTTTATGGAAAGGTACTTTTTGTTTCTAGAGTTTCAGACTTACCATCGGCTTTTACGTTCACGTCAAAGGTAATTTCTTGAAATTGTTCTCTTTTGGTTGATTAGGAAACAATGCAGATTCAAAAGCGACTGGAAATAAACCGCACATATGGGCTTTCAAAAACCAACTCTTCCGAGGGTGATATCCCGGATGAAGAGTTCAAAGTTTTCATGGCTATCGCAAGGTAATGTGTCAGCTCCGTTCATAATAGTTACCTTCAATTCTATTCTATTGAAAACAGATAATTCGTTTTAATCAAATGTGTCAGTTTTTGCTCATTCGTCCACGTAATGTTTTTTTTTTCCCCGCGTTCACAGCGAGACAGAGCTTGAAGACCTTTTGACTACCTATACAAAGCTAAACAAGAACGCCAGCGTGTTCTTGGGTGGTGGTTCGGAAAGAAGATCGGAGGATGGCGCAAACAAGGCGCATTCGAATGAGACAGGACTGTCAAGGAGGAAAGAAGGCGAAAGGCTCTTATGGAGGTAAACAATGGACGATAGTCGTGCCCCAACCAAAGAGTCGTGACGGTGAAACTCTGAGAAACTCCTAATAACAGAGTTAAAAGAGGGGTTTGGATTAACAGCTTGTCCTATTTCTAGCCGACTTGTGGCGCTATCGTCACCGCGGCGGATAGATTCTCACTGTGGGAATTACGTTGGTTTTAATATGTTTTTTCTTTTTCTTGCTCTCAGTATCTCAGTATTTTTTTCAGGTAATTTAAAGTGCACGAAGTTGCTTGAATAACACTTGAGCGTTGAGCGCTAAAATTTAGCTTATAACTAGCTTCATACGGGTAGTAAATTGCATCTCGTAAAGAAATTCAAAGCTGTTCCGTTTTGTTTGATTGCAGTATTCCTCTTAAGCGCCCATTATTGTAAACTCTGAGAGAAATGTCTGATCTTGACCTTAGATTTCTTTGCTTTATGACAGCGCCAACTCCGCTCAAGGCGATCACGTGTTAAGGCCCACAGAGGACCTGAATAGGACTGAATCCTCGATGACAAGTGATCGACATGTCAGGGCGCTGACGGCTGTGTCTGCATATGGCACCTCGGTAGCCCTCAATAAAACTCGGCAACGTCCATTGTCGGCCAAAGTAGCAAGGTCACAAGGTGAAGAGGGGCTGGTCTTGATTTTCGTATTTGCTTCATAAATCATTTCCCCCTCAGCCACACCCACCCCACCTTCCCTCACCTCGCTTTTACTCCTCTTTTCCTCTCCTTCGAGTTTTCGCTTTAACGGTGTGCATACTCAAACGACTGCAATTGCCGCCTACGACTATTTTTCGCTACAGGAGGTGACAGACTGCCGCGTGCAGGGCGTCCTGTGTCAGCTAAACCACAGTCTCGTGATGCTAGAACTGATGACTCCGATGACACCAGAAGCGTAGACGGAGGCAAGTATTCACAATACGTAATGCATAAATACTAAGACACGTGATGGTGCTTTTAGCAATCTGGTTAACCCTTAGCCAGATCTGTCAGGGTGCGCGAGCGAGCTACACAACTACGCAGAAAGATATATTTCAGACCTTTTTTGTTTTTACAGTGCAACCTTACCGTGCTCAGTGGTTTCGCGTTTCTTCTGCACCAGTCCGCCGCGAAAGCGGTGCGGATGATGAATACAAAGGTAGCTGCGACTAGAGGATAAATATACATAATTACGTTATTGATATTTTTTATCGGAACTTGATGGTGACAAGCTTATCGTGAATAACGAGATAGTCGATTATTTGTTCGTCTTCAGAGGCTGGGTGACTCAGAGGTATGCTTAAATAGATGCATTTTTTTATTCTGCAGGGCACAAATTGGCTGATGAACGTGCAGTCGCCGCCGCTCTTCAGCGGTTAGCCAAGCGTCAAGCTGCCCGCCAGTACTCTGCGTTGAACACTAAGACCAGTACAAGCCACAAATGGGAAGACTTGTTTAAGAAGATGGACTTCAACAAAGAAACCGACACCAGATCCCACAACCAAAACGAATTTATCAGTGTAGGGGACGAATTCACGGATCCACTGTCACACGTCACGGATAAAGCCCCAAGACCTGCTCAGCATAACCGGCACACAAGCGCAAACGCCACGTTTGAAACCTTTGTAAACCATGATCGAAGGCCCTTGAATGGCGCCACTCATGGTCACGTGACATGGTTTGATCCCGCTGATCAAGCTAGTTTTAGCACCGCGGGCACGTGCCACCCTGTGGTAAAATCCATTGGTGTTGATTTGAAAAGAGAATACACTGGAAAACAAGAAGTGCAAAACGAGGAAAAACCTGCTAATACTCAAGTTAAAAGAACGTCTGTTTCTAGGGAGGAATATAACAGACAAATGAGACTCATAAGCCAGAAGCTCTCTGAGGAGAAGCTTCGTTTGCAGAAGCAGCTACAGCAGTACCCATGCCTTCCGCGTCCTCCGCTCGCGCGGGCAAGCCCGAGCACTACGAAGGGTGCCAGCCGCAAAAGGATAATAAGGTGAGAATGTTCTGTATAATTAAGTTCATGAGCCAATACGACTGATGGAGCTGTCAGTATAGTTCCACCCCCGTTACGTCTATTTAAGCTTTTGCGGGATCCAGTATGTAGATGTAGATGAGGCGCTGAAGACGTGGGGAACTAACGGTAGTTAGTCGAGTTACTGTCAAATTGGGCTTATTTGATTGTAATGCGCAACAATCTACTTGAGAAGTTGGAATTCCCTTATTTGACTTTGCGCTTTAGGCGTTTTGCGCATCCCTTACTGAATCGTTTGAGAAGAACGACTTTTTTATGGTGATGGGCATTCATTGGTTGAGATGCGGTTGTCAATTTTATCGAGTTTGTGCTTTTGTTTGAATGCCTGATTATATGATAAAAGTGTTCCTGAAGAGTAGTTCGTATTTTTTATAAGTTATTTCCAAGAGATTGCAATACCACGTCATACGATATTGACAGCTTCTTACTGTGCTTTGTGATTGCTTATTTATGTACAGATTATCTGCGTCCAATCCCCCGCCAAGTTTTGACGTTATCTCAGGAATGACAGGCCTGCCAAACGACGATTCTCTCTGACAGCTGTTTTCCGTCAAAGTACGGCGCAATATCATGTTCAACCTTCTCAAGGTCAAACACAAAGCATAGGACGTGTCGTATCCCTTTGAATGATGTCAAAACATCGAAGTAGGCTAGTTTCTACTTTATACAGGCGTCAAAAAGGGTCAACACAGACTGTTTGACTTGTTTTTCCTCAAACATCAGCGAACGTAAAACTTGACATATTTTTCCAACCCAACCACAACCAAGCTCTTTTAAATTACATATTTTAATTAAAATCGTGGTCTTGTTTACTGGTAGATCATTCCGTGCAATCTTTCGATCATTTTCAGTATTAGACTTTTTTGTCAAAAACGAAGAACCTCGGTGGGAGATTGAATTGAGATTTCTATCGGCATGTTAGTAGGCGCTTGTACCAGAACATTACGACACACCTTGATGGCCTGTTATTTAAGTGTATGTTTGTCTTTGCGAAACGAACGGTTATTTATCAAATCGTTTTACCTTGTTTTGATATGACAATCTACAGAGGCGAATAAAGTATTGAGTTTCTAGTTTTCTACCCCCCCGCACCTGTAATTAATTAAACGCCGTTGGCTGACCATACGGACCCATATTTTTTGCCCGAACTTCAATTGGTACGTTTATAAAAAAACACTTGAGGAGTTTTCAGGTTCGGTGTAAACCTTTCTGATGAACACCTTAATTGCGTAGAGTTTTTGCGCTCTTCTCACCAAAAAGATATGCCCTCTGGTAAGAAGAAATGTTCGGCGAATTCTCGCTATACTTTAGCGATATAACACGGAGACTTGACTTGAGATCGATGCCATCCGACATCTAAAATCCAACAATGTATGGCCGATAAGTGAAGTTTGCGGGTCGGGTTTGGGTCGATGGATCGTCCTCACAACAACGCTATTTTGCGGCAAAATTTGAATAGCTAACACTAGAGGATTTTACCATTAGTTTTAATTAAGTCATAATCAACAAACCATCGAGCTTCCAATCGTATCGAACAGTAAGGTAAGAAAAAGGCGAAGCAACTTTTAATCTTTTTTTTTTCCTGCAACGCAGACTGACGATATTTGATATAAGACTCAATATAGTAGGAGAGCTAAACGAACTGAGGAATTGTCTTAGGACATTATATAATCAGGTGGTGATATTAAAGTGTTAAAAGTTATCAGGATAGCATTTTGATATCCGCTTCCGTTAGCGAAATGAAAGATTCAAAGTAGAGGATGCGGACAGGCATTTTCGTTTCCTATTAGACCAGTTCGTGCTTTAAGGACGTGCTTTCGAGCGACCTGCACTTTAATTCACAATGAAAGAAATACTATATTTGGTACCAAAGCTCTATAATTGTCAAGTTAAATTAAACACGAGCTGATTACATCGCTGGGCCCAGGTACAAAGAAAAAACGTCATGTCTTGTAAAAAGCACAGGTTTTTAATTCTATGAACGAATGTGACGATGATCATAAACCGACTAATAATTATGACTTGTTCTATTAGTTTCCCTCACTTCCAGTGTGGTTGGATAAAAAGCTTTAACAGTCCCGTTTGAATAATAAGGGATTAGACAACATAGCAGGAAATGCCTTCTTACAGGTGACATTTTAATTTCATAATTACTTCCGTTTTCCTTCTCCGTTTTTTTCACGGCTGTCCCGAAGTGTCTTCTGAAGCAACAGGAAAAAGCCAACAATGGCTACCTTGCTCAAGTCTCCTGTAGCTGAATGTCCGCGTCCAAAAAAATCGACCTATCTACCGATTCATTCATTTATTCGCCGCCGGGTTGAACTGGATATTTAATTCGGTCGGCATATTATGTTGAAATTTGCAGATACACGCAACTGTTTACAACCTCTAATTTCATTGGTTCTAGTGTTCATTGTTTCTGTTGTTTGTTTGAGTGCTTGTAAATTTTTCTGAGCCAATCGCGTGGGCTGTTATAATAGCTGCCTACTGAACTCCCTTGACACCTATTTCTGAGTTTATCGAAGACACGCCCTTCGCCGGTCCGTGGGTTTTAAAAGTTACTTGTCGCCCGACTTCACACACAAGTTTTACAACTTACATTCACACATTCCCATTACATTTACAAAATTCCTTGCTATACATTTAGAAATATTACACATAGAATATACAATTACATTTTTACACTTAACATATGTTATATATAAGGAAATGCCATGCACTGAGCTAGATAACAGCGAGATTTTCATATATGCAGACCTTAGCAAACCAAAACAAAAATACTGTAGGCTGGGCCGGGGCCGTCAAGGCTGTTTTGTTTGTTTGTTGTTGTTTTTTCAAATAGGTAGCGGTTTCATGTGGTCTGACCTTTTTAAATAAGCAACTGAAGGCCCGTAAACTCGAGATGTTTTAGTCTTTACATGTGGCTGCGAGTTTTAATAATAACCCGGCAAAAACATCCTTAACTCAGTGCCGATTTGGCGAATAACGTGAAAACAGTTTTTTCAGTGCTTCCTTCACTTCTCGCCTCACGTCTTTGATTTTCCAGCAGTAAAGAAATGGGTTCAACGATGAGTTTAAAAAAATTAAAGTTAGAGTGACTTCAAACGTCAAATGAACGGATTGTGCACTTTGAGAATCTCGATATTTCAATGGTCTAACGATAATGTGCGGCAAATAACACAAAACTAATGCTAGCTGAACCCATATTGCAGTTGATACTGTCCTTCTATATCGTGTTGTATTCAGCGGAATTGATTTATTCGCTTGTTCTGGTGCATTTCCTTGATCCCGAGTTTGACGATTACGCAACCTGAGGAAAATCCTTGTGTAACAGTAAGTGGATATGATCAGACACAGTGATGAACTGATTATTATCGAAATTACCCTCACAGTGTCATTCCAAAGAAAAGTTATAGTGAGAACAGTCGGAACAATCCAGACAGCAAATAAAGTTAAATATACTCGCTTCACAGTTACAACGAGTCTGTACCTAAGACCTAACAACAGAGCAAGAAGCCTCTCCACGCTTATGGCCGTCGATGTCGCCAAAGACACTGCAGATAAAATAGTGGTTGTAGAACGACTTACGGCAAAGGCGTAGTAACACATTTGCCACCGTTGGTGCGCCAACGACATCCAGTAAACAACACGAGCAGGTACAGTAAAGACACCGACACAGAGATCAGTTACGGTTAGGTTGCGAAGCAAGAGTTTTGAAGGCGGATGAAGAGAAGTTTCCTTGTGTAGGGCGAGTAGAATCAGAGCGTTTTCCACAATGGCAGTTAGGACCAGAACAATATTGAGAACTGAAAGACCTATAAACTGGCTGTGTAATCCTGAAGTTAAGTCTGCCGAGCAGATCGGTAAATCGTCTAACTCCTCGTTTTCATCGGTAAAATTTGTCCTCGACATTTTACCACAGTTGACCTGTACAATGGTCCGGCAGGTGGCTATCACGACTCACAAAACTGTCTCAGCAAACAGTGGATTCAAGCAACGATGTAACAGAACCAATGGATCTCAACCCTTCAAAAGCGAGCAAATCGATGCGTGCTTTTCTATCGATCTTACAAGTGCAGTGAACGGTAGTTAAGAGCTGTATGAAACATCTGTGTCTAAAACACCATTAATAGTATACCACGCACGTCAATTTGCGTGACACTTTCCAATTTGACTCTGAAATTTGAAATGTGCATGCCATATTTATTTAAAGCAAATAAGCCGTTTTGGACGCTCGGGTCAGGCTTAGAAAATTCCCGATGGACGTCAGTGCACGACGCCTTTTTTGTGGTTCCGACTTTTAAAAAACTGAAACTACCACAAAAAGTCCTCTGAAAAAAAAAAATTCGCCCATAGTTAAA
>BLFK01000391.1:1242553-1252553 GCA_014634185.1 Astreopora myriophthalma | reverse complement strand
TCCCAACAGTCAAACCTGTGTCATTTAAATCATGTCAAGTCACTCACCTATAACGTTACCAGCTAACAAGCTCGGATGAGCATCTTGCGTCTCCAGAGAAACAACATTGAAGGACGCGAGGGGGGTGGAACCGGGCTGCGTGGAAATCATGCCGCGGAAGCGTGTCACGTTCCACGTTCGCACGTGATTGTACTCTGAGCAGATGGATACGAGGTTTTTCTCGCTGAGCATGACTTTTACGACTGGGTTTCGATGAACCATGAATGTCTGGAAGAGCTGTGGTCCGTGGCCTACCGTTTCGGGATGTTGTACTATTACTCTGACTGTTCCGGAGCTGGTGCCATACGCAATCTCGATCCAATTCCCACTTAAACCTAACAAAACAAAAAGACAACTTCAACAAATTTTACTTTTTCTAATGAGCATCCTGATTATTTAAATTATTTTCTCTTTCTCTGCTGACCATAGCCCACTTAAGCCCCTGGCTTTGGCCCTACTAATGTAAATTACCTTTACCTGTGTGAAAATAAATAAATAAATAAATAAATAGTAACAATAACCTTTCCGAAAAATACCATTCTATTCATAAAGGAGGTTGGGCCTGGCATTCAACAGTTGTGCAAATTTGTATTTCCTTTGTTGCAGTTAGGTGGGGCATTTGAGAAGCACCTCATGCCTCCCTTTGCTTTTCCTTGTGGCCAGTACATTGTGCAATACGTAACATTCAATGTGATGTTTGACCCACAAAAATACTCTGGTTTTTGTTAAAAGCAAAAGTAATGGACATCTTGACTGACTTCACAGGCAGGGATTGGTGGAAAAAACAATAGACAAAGAACAAATACAATGGGACCGTGCTCAAAAACAAGAGGTGCAACCTATAAAGAACCAATGAAATTAGGGCATTCAAGGAGGTGCAGCCCAACCACATCTTGCAAAAGTCAAGTCAAGTGTGTTTACTTACAAGTCTTGGGAGTTAAGTAAACGCTGAGTGCTGTCACCATGTCTTCATTGGGATCTTTATACAGTTCCGTTACCAACAAGTCATTATCTTTCATTCTCAGAGGAAACTTTTGCATGTCTACAAGCAACAAATATCTTTCATCAAACAGGACAATCTCAAAATGGTACACTTAAATACAGCAGCATGTAAGTTATCTGTAATCAAGCTATTTCCCAAAACAACACCATTCCAATGAAAACAAGTCCTCAGCCAACTTGCTTTTTCTGGTCACATTAAAGATTTCTTGAATCTTACCAATGTAATAAATAGAGCCGTTTGTACATCCAAGAAGAAGAAAAGAACCTGCAGTGTCATAGCTGGAGATTGGCATTACATCCTGAATCTAAAGGAGGAAACCAAAAATATCCCTGTTTTCTATCTTCAAAGCATTACTGTTAGTATTAACTCTAGTGAGGAAATGGGAGTCCCCACATTATGACCTCACAAAATTTTAGTCAAATGCAATGGGTCTTGCAGTCTCAACAATTTGCAGAAGGCTGTCTTGGAGTCTACTTCTGCCAACCAATGCTTGCTCTATTTATTCACCACAACAGAAGTACAGACTGATTTAAGAACAGAGCACATCACAATACTCACCTGCCAGTGCTGTGTCATAGAATTCCACACTCCTATCTTGCCCGTGTGGCTTGTGGCCACGAGTTGGCTTCCGATGAAAAACAGTGCATCTACAGGCACACTGAGGTTAAATGTTCCTGCAACCATATGTTAAGTCTTAGAACAAAATTATTTGTGCATTGAGCACTTCAGTCTCCCAACATGTATGATGCTCAATACACTACCCTCCAAAAAAAACAACTTGCAAGGCAGCCCATGTAAGCCAAAGGTATTATTTGAAACTTTACAACTCACCAATTTCAAATTTTACAACACCTTGAATGTGGTCTGTGGTGGTAAAACTCCACAAACGAATTTTACCCTCTGCAAACAACAATAATAACAAAAAATAAAATAAGGACCTATGCATCCTCCCCCCAAGGCCTTTCAAAGTTAATACACTGAAATCAGGCCCTTTATGTTCATGTAAGGCAATGTAATGTACATAGACGAAGATGACCTCGTGCAGAGCACAGACTAGTGGTAGCCAACTAGCACAGACTGGATCAGCTTTGGCCCTAGTACATTTTTACTATCATGGCAAGTAAAAGTTGAAATACACTGGTCAAAAGTACTGGGTAGAAACCTAACCGTAGAATGGTATTTTTCAGGTAATTATCACAAAGGCATAAATTGCAGCCACTCTGGTTAGTGAGCTGAAAACTTTGTCTTGAGTCTTTGTCCGAGTAATGATAGTTTTTGGAGACTTGCCTGATGACACCGCCAGCATTTTATCACCAAGAGAACTGGAAGATACTTTGGCATTCAAGGCCATTTTTTCCACACAGTTTTCCAGATAAGGAGTGGAGAATATTAGCTCCCATCCTACCGAGTCTTTGGATCTAAAGAAACAAACAGATGCCATCAGATGAGCTACACTGGCTGTACTGTTGCACAGTTGCACTGTCAGAAGCCTAACTAGAGAAGCTAATCTACACAATGCATATGAACCAGTGAAATCTAATAATTATTACAATCATGTGTCAATAATTACAATAATGTTGTTATTAGCACAGTTGGTTGCACCATATTATGGCATCAATCCTGAGCAATTTCCCTGACAGAAATTTCAGGTTTAAGTACCATTAACTGGGTAAATAACATAATGTTCCAAGAGAATGAAAATGAGTGTGTTAAATCCTCCACACCCTCGCAAGCAAAAACATTATTGCACTAACTATTATTATTATATTATTATATTATTATTATATTATTATATTATTATTATAATATTACTAACTAATTATTGCACTGACCTATAACAAAAGACTGAATGAGCAAAGGCAACTGCCACAAAGCTGTGATGTCCAATGACCATCAGCACCCTCCGAGGGTCCACATCTGTGCAAGCGATCAGTAAAATAATTGTGTTAATGGTTGAAAAAAGCCCTGGTTATTTATCCCACTTTCTTGCACACTTAGGGTGCATTCCTCTGAAGGTTTGGAGGATTGAAGGTCTGGAGATGACTGACATTGCAGTGGCTGGGGACAATTTTCACGCCAAAACCTCCCCAAAGAATGACATACTGTGTATTCAGAGTGAACTGTATTTTGTTTATTCCGTTTATTCTGCTATCAGGAGGAGAATAAACAGTCTCAAAAGAACTAGTAAACCAAACATTCTGTGTGTTTTTATTCTGGAATAGTCCCAAACAAATGCACCCTTAAAGCGTGACTTCAAACTAGACTCACCCATTGCATCAACTGATTCATTGGCCATTTCTCTGACACCAGAATCCCGGATAGGTGAGATGTCCGTTATTTCACACTGTGATGCACTGGTCACCGTGGACACCGAACTTCTTCTTGTGAGGGTCGTTGATGACGAATGCCTTGACACACAAGGAAGGGGAAATTCTAAAAGAAATAAGAATACACACAGTCTAATATTCATTACCATACAGAGGGAATCTACCAATTGGTAGGAACAGAGTGGCTATGTTAGGTATGAAAAGTACACAGGTAACTCTTTTGTAGTTATAATCCAAAAGAAGTAAGAAGTTCTTAAAGCAAATCATGTACTACATGCGTGGTGTACGGAAGTTACCTGGGGGGTTGAGATAGCCGTGGAAAAGCACATCACCACATTTGGAGTTTGATACCTCTTCACACAAGGCCAGACGCTTCGCTATTTTAAGAGAAAACCAAATCATCAGTCTAGTATTCAGTGAGCATGCTATAAACATACAACAGGGCAGTCCTCAATGAAACCAAGCAAATATAAAAGGATTGCATACAGGTGTGTGTGATGTTTTCTACACCATGAGCATTACCCTGAACCAAAGACTAAGGCTACCAAACTAAAAAAACAAGTTATAAAATAATTTAAAGAAAACGACAAGACTTTTAAGTTTGTAAAACATGTTTCGACAGAAACTTCTGTCATCTTCAGTTAATTAAGGTACAAAGCGTTAGAAGTTGAATTTATACGTAGGAAAAAAAATAATTAAAACAAAAGCCACACTATACCTAAAGGAGTAATGCCATAAAACTCAGCTTCATGTTTGATTACTCTCAAGTCTATTCCCCTGAAAAGTCAAGAGGAGGCATTACAATGTAGTAGAAAGAATAAGGGGTAAAGTTGAAGTGGATTATATCTACATTCAAATGTGTATCCAGGAATGAATTCAGGTTAAATATCATCTGACAGCAACAACCTCATTCCCAAGGTCTGTCCAGTGAGTTCCTGTCCCCTGGAGTGAGAGAGAGGCAGGGTTGTCCCTAACAGCCGGCAGCCGGCAGAATTAACCGGCTACTTGGGCTGTTTTTGCCGGCTACTTGTTTCGATTTCTTGTTATCTTAACCGGCGTAATTAAACCTTTTGCCGGCTACTTTTCCAATTTTGCCGCCTACTTCTAATTGTGTGGACAACCCTGGAGAGGCAGACTGAACCTCTCCCCCTCCCCCCCTCTCTCTCTCCCCCTTCTCTCTCCCCCTCTCCCTGTCCCCCACCTCTCTCTCCCCCCTCCCTCTCCCTCTCACTCCAGGGGATGGGACGAAGAGACAACCTGGGAACAAATTTCTCACTCCAAATACAATGAAAGCACTGGTAGTAATCCAAAGAAGCACGGATGGTTGAAATCTCCTTTAAAGTGTGGATGAATTATACTGGAAAGGTAGTCCTTCAAAAGGCAGAGTTGAGGCCAAACAAAATCACTGATCTTAGCAGTGTTTATAATCAATGAAATTCAACTCTTCCATCTTATGTTCCATACCTTGAATCAAGTTCTTTGGTTCTAAGAAAATTTAGAATGGGCACAAATGCCTCCGGATCTCGGTCAATAAATATCTAGGAAAAATTCATAGATAGTAATTATAAAAACAATTTTGATTGCAGTTAATGAACAAAACAATAAAGTAAAATAAATTGGTCACATATTTCCTTACCGCTCCTGTTTCATCTCTTAGAGATGAAATCCGCCCACTTAGCAAACTAGCAGAGATAAAAATAGAAACACTCCCAAATTATGAACTTCAACATAAAATATATTCAAATTAAGTGAGTAGCTTAAAGGCCGGTTTACATTTGTGATTTTTCATGCAATTTTTGTCGCCTGTGTTGTTGTATCAAGGGGCACCTGAATAAAATGGTAAGCACAGCTTGCCATCACACATTCCATTTAAACAGCATCTCAGGCAATTTGAACTTGTACTGCAAGTGCCATAAAAATTAACCCGACACTGGCAAACAAAAACTGCATGAAAAATCACAACTGTAGACCAGCCTTAAAACTAAAACCCACTGTGGCAATAAAAGTTAACACCCTCCCCTGAGGATCAACTGAAGAAGACCTTGACTTGAAACTGCAGTGGTTTCTATGCAGGTTGACATATATAGCTTATATGCTTACCTGGAAAAGAATGAGTCTGGAATCCAAGTAAGAGTCTGTTTTGATGTTGAGAACCTAAATATTTAATGTACCATTCAAAATTGATTATATATGAGATAAATCAACATACCAAAATTAATTGATAATAAGATAAATGAGCTTAAAATAATACAAGTATTGTGTGTATAAATTTTGACAACTTGCGCAATATTTTCCAAATGTTTGCAATGCAGTGTACCAAAGCTCGTAAGAATTACAGTTTTAACACAAGAAACTTAGCTTAAGTTACACAGCACTTCTAAGAGAAATCTGGTGACACGCAAATTTTATCTGATCAGATCTAACAAGATATTTTTAAAGAAAGATATACTCTCTCCCACAAAGTGTATTCTACCATGCAAGACACAAGCCTCAGGCTCAAATTTTCCAGATGGGTAAAGCTAGTCATAAGCTTATAGCCTTAAAATAAATTGTGTTGTTCTGTAACATACGAGTTGTCAACAATGATTTTCAACGGATTTGAAGATGAGGCAAGAAATAATTAGCACTAACCTTCTTCCACCAACATTGAGGGTTATAATTTCACCGAAGCTCATTTCCCATAAAACGTTCAGAAAAAGTTATTCAGGCTCTCAAAGCTTCGCCATCTTTCCCCCCGTCTGTTTGCGTCTGAGAATTATTCTCAAGATGGCGGTCGGTTATTTATAGCATATTAAACGAGCCATTTTATTGGCCAGCTCGTTGCCCTCGGTATGATGCTACCAAAGTGACGTAACTCCTTTGTTTAGAAGGCGTATAAAAATTGTTGAGCAACAAATGTTTCACCGTGTTGAACCGTGTGTCGCCAGCTATGCACGTCTTTATAGGTCAAGAACGTCACCTGGGTGACTAAATGCTTGTTTGAGAGGGATAAATATCCTCTTTCCCGCATTTTCTTTTAAAGCACGGTATTCGGCTGAAGATTCTGTTATTAAAATGTAGTCACAGTTTCTTCAGCATGGTAGGATATTTGCGATCTGGTAGGGGTATCACTGGACCATTTTATGCATCGGTCAATCAGTCGTTTTACCGTTGTTTTCTCAGTGACCTGGCCTATGAAATCGCAGCGAGGCTACCCAGGTGACCTTGTATTGATACAGACCACACCGCTTTTATCATGCAAAACGTGCTGCTGTAAGCCAAACTAGGGAGTAAGTGCTGAATACCCCGCCACTATTGTTAGAATTTAGCGGCGTTCTTTTAAGAACGAGTCAGAATACAATAAACGCTATTCTTATTCAAATCAGTGGCGGGGTATTCAGCAGTTAAGCTGACTGACGTTTCGACAACCTGTGCGGAAGCCATCTTCAGAGTCAAGTGATCGATTTTCGTCAGTCGAAAATTCAAAAACCCTGGTGAGCGATTGGATTGGTCGTGAGCAGTGATTGTTTGGTTATAGGGTGTAGCCTCGCTGCGTATCTGGAGTACGCGGATTTTACGCATGCGCATTTGCTAAAAAATGATTAAATAGCAAAGCGAAAAGTGCAATTTCTAGTCTACGTAACTGTGTAACCTGTACGGAATTATTTCTATCAGTTTTGGTTTCTTGAGTATGCTGTAACCAAGTTCTTTCCTTTAATATACATTGTTATTGGCAGGTACACAGTACCAGCTAATGAAGCAGTTTCCTTAGGGGGGAGCTGGGGCTTTTTAGTGGAGGAGAGGAGGGAAAGTACCCTATTATACGAAAATTAACTCCTGTCTTAACTAACACGATTTGAAAGAAACTTGTAACCATAGATTTGAGTAAGTGCGTTAGAGTTTTATTGCCGTAACTGTCAGATATTTTGAAGAGAACCAAAGTGCGCAAATGTGCGACTACTGATCACAGATCGTCGATCGACTACTGATCGACCATTTGCGATTTATGATCTCACCTGCCTGAAAACACGATTATAAATGGATTGTGAAATATTTGAGGTTTTAATGTTCAGTTCTCTTTGAAGTTGCGCAGTGTTCTGTCAGAGTGCTTAAAATTAAGGACACAAAGAAAACAAGAGAGCGGCTTATATCCTGCAGACCTTATAATTGGATGTAATTTTTTCGTTTGTAAGTAAGTGGGCAAAGTAGCTGAGGGGAGTTTACAATGAGCGATTACAAAATTTATGATAAATTCAGCAGCAGCCTAGCGGCCGCTGGGATTTGCAGCGAGTCGCGCGTGCATGGCAACTGAAAATCACCTTTGGCTTGTCGTAGAAGCTTTCGTCTATTAACGTGTATCGTACACGAAACCATACGTCACGAGATTGCTCGTTGAAATTAGTTAAAATTTAGTTCGTCCACACTCAAATAAGTAGTCTCTGGGTTTGAAGGAAAATGACTCATACTTCAGGAGTATGTGCAAAACCAATTATCCGCCTCGTTCAATGCTGTAAGATTCGAAGATTTCCCGAGACAATCTTGTTTTCCAGGATGGACCCCGAGGGAATGTCGATCCTTTCACCATGATTGGCAATCACAATGACAGTTCCCTGTGAAAAAAATAGATGGACATGAAAATACTTTGTGTGCATATAGTGGAGTTAAAAGGCGATTTTCCGAACACCCCGCTAGAATGATAGGAAAAAAAGAAACCAAGAATATGTATGTGCTAATTGAACATGGGTTGGGAAAATTGATTACGTCGCACGGGGCAGTTTTCAATATGAGCGCTGTAAAACCCAAACTGACCAAAACTTTCAGCCAACCACAGATCAAAGTAATTCACCCCTTGGTTTTACTAGCCAATCAGAACGCAAAGCAAGTAATGGTCGCCGGCCACGAGCGCGGGAAAACGGCAGTGACTAAGTCGCAAATTGGTTTTAGTTGTGCATCTGATTAGTTGAAAAGTTCGCGCAGGTTTTTTTGTTTTTTTAATTCAAATACAGAGTAAACCACAACCACAGCAACGGCGTAATACTTTTCGACACTCAATTGAAAACCTCTTTAAGAGGCATATGGCTCAAACCGGCTAAATTTAAACCCTATTTCAGTTGCAATTATCGTACCTTCAAACACACTCCCTTGCCAAATGTGACGTCACCGGACACTGTCAAATGGTCCAGCTCCAGCAAATCAGGAATGGTCTCAAAACGATACAAGAAGTCCTTCACCTATCCGCCAGCGAAATAAAGGAAATGGTAACGTTTTTTTTTTTTAAATTCCTAATTTTCTGGTTTTATGGGCATCGTGAAATGTTTACGGAGAAAACACGAGCGCGCATAATAATTGCGTTTGTCTCCTAACACCACATTTCTTCGTAGCAAGTGAGGACACAACCTTTCAGAACAAGTTTTTAAACTCCTGCGCAAAAGAAAGGACTGTTGTCTAGTCAACTTTTTTTGGTTCCAATTTTTCAAAACAATCGTGCGTTCTGGAAAATGACACGTGCACGCACCTTTTTAAAGTGACTACCGCTAAGTTGCACGATGGGCACAGACGGAAACTGTCTCAATGGATTCATTGTCAACCGGCCATGCTCCATCTCGTACAGGTTTGACATGATAATCAACAGGTCAGAACAGGTTTTAACCGGAAGGAAACGTCGCCGTGGAACGTTTATACCTACAAGGGACAGGAAAGGAAAAGTCGGAGACTGACAAACAGATCCAAATCATCAAATTCATCCATCCAAAACCACTCATTTCGTACCGTGAGCTCCTTCAAAGTTCTTCATGGCTGCACCGACGGCCGTCTCCAGTTGAATGATACGCATGCCATTATCAAGTGTCTGCAAACATTAATAAAATCAGTAATGATTTTGATATTGAGAAATGAGGTATGAAAAAACAGTTTATCTGTTTCCTGACAGGGACAAATTAAAGTTAACCCTTTGAAGTATTGGGTGGAATTGTTAGAAATCTTACACTAATCTTGGGTTATGAAATCAAAACCCATAAGTTGTCACGGCATTTCGCCTGAATTAGCGCTGATCGTGCTTTGAGCAATTCGGTCTGGGACTGTTGTACTGTAAACAAAAAACCTTTTGGGCCCGTAAAACGTCAGCCCTTAAACTGTCCCAAACAAATTACCTGATAATTTTTGCTACAACCCCAATGCCTACGAAACGTGCCCCACCTTATTATTAACAATGACTTCCATGTGCATTTTGTTTTCTTCCATAAGTCTCTTGATAGCTGTCAACTTCATCCACAAGTTGTTGGTATTGAAAATCCTACGAAGACAACACCTCAGTGAGAACTGGCTGATCTAGGATTTGTATTCTGGAATCAGCAAGTTTAACTTACCTGAACTTGTTAACAGACTTGAATTCATCAACCTACAGAATGAGTTGCAGATTAGCAGTGATGAGCTAAATTGAAGG
The DNA here is from genome assembly GCA_014634185.1 of Astreopora myriophthalma. Lineage (NCBI taxonomy): Eukaryota > Metazoa > Cnidaria > Anthozoa > Scleractinia > Acroporidae > Astreopora > Astreopora myriophthalma. The sequence goes on along the minus strand of BLFK01000391.1, from coordinate 1,242,763 downwards.
GCTCCGGGCAAAACGTCCTAACTGACTATTGCGTGATTTTTAGGTCATTTCTCAAAATCGCGACCAATTTCCACCGAACCAACTCCACTAAAATTACGGGGTGAACATCCCCATGCTATATGCCAAAAATTAAGGCAATCCAATGAAAAGAAGCCAAAAAAATTTTGTACCTGTATTTTTATATTTCCCTGCTCTTGTGCCCCCCCCCCC
>BLFK01000391.1:1209595-1242543 GCA_014634185.1 Astreopora myriophthalma | reverse complement strand
CCCCCCCCCCCCCTTCCCCCTAGGGTCCAGAAAAAAAAATTCTTTTCCTTCGTTATTTTGTTCACATCATTTAGGATAGGCAATTCCATAACTTAATTTCCGTGTATTGCGCTAAATCTGGACGCAATTTCGCAAAATGACCAAACGAACTGAAAATTTCAGTTAGGACGTTTTTGCTCTGAGCCCTTCAATTATAATAGCAGCTGATGTCTGAAACGTTTTGCACAGTCAACTTTGAAATTTGCCACGTAATATTAGCATATTCGTTGGTTGGCTTGTATTCTTTAGAGTTAAGTTTGTCTATTTAAAATATGCAACGTTATAAAATGTGCACTTAATCACGTGCGCTATGATTGGTGAATCAAGTGCATTATAACCCAACATATGCACGCACCCTACGTAATGCGCATGCCTTGTGGAATTATAAGGCATGCCGGTTAGGTCACAACTGTGCGCATGCAAATCTCTGGGCCGAATTGTTCAAATAAGGGACCATAGATTGGTTACAGAAAAACTTTGCTGTGCTAAGTGTTTAGAAATCAGTGAAACACTCCTCTTCATGCTTGAATTGCTAACCAATTTATTTAGATTACTGCTTTTCAAATAGACAACTTACATTCTCTTTAGGAACTTGTGCAATCTCTAGCAGCCTCTGTTTTCCCTCATATTCTATGAGTGTTCCTCCCTAAGTGACAAAATAAAATTCAAAAGATGAATTTATCTAATTGATCTGAAATAATGTGGGCATACTCAGAAAAAAAAATTGAGCCCTCTACCAGGAGTCTCAAAGGTACATGTGAACCAATGATCTAAAAAATAAAATTGTTATGCCCATCATATTCTGTCATGTACTTCCACTTCCATTTCATTCAGTTAGCAGCCCAGCCTATAAAAGCTTTTTCTCTTACAGTTTCCGTCCCCCACTTTACCATTAATACTATTGCCCCCAAGGCTGCGTTGTTCAAAGCAGGCTTGCTGCTAACCTAAGTTAAATATCAGCATCACACATAACTCAGGATCATCCCTAATCATGCTCTTTGGACATATTGGCCCAGATGTCAAATGACATCAAGACAACAATTGAAGGGCTGAGAGCAAAAATGTATTAAGTGACATTTTTACTGCATGTGGTCATTTTGCAAAATAAAATACTGACCAAATTTTGTGCAATAAACAGAGATTAAATTGTGGAATTACCTATCCTAAGTGGTGTGAAGAAAAACAAAGGAAAGAAAAAACGAAGGGGGCACTGGGGTAGGGTGGGGCAGTCCAAGAAGATGCCATTGCCACCCCACCCCCCATAATTTTAGTGCAGGTGATTCAGAGAAAAATGACCTAACTGCACCAAAGTCCATTAGGACATTTTTGTCTGGAGCCCTTCAATTATGTGAACATTAGTAAAGAGCCTTTGGGGTTCTAAAACTTGAAAATGATTGTTTGTTTGACCTCTCTCCTTGACATGAACATTTCAGTTTGTAACATTAATAGAAATAAAACAAGTTAAAAGAAACAACCTCAACAGGAAATCAGAATTTTTAAAGTACCTTGACATCAGCTCTTGTTTTATCTGTAACTTCCATGATAAACTCTGGAGCAGGTGTCCGTGGAGGATCATTGATATAATTCAAGATATATGCACTTGGTTAAGAAATGTGATATCATCCAAAACACTCTGCTAGGATAAAACTTGCTTTAAGAAAAAGAGCACCACAAACATTGTAGGAAATCTTACAAATCACAACTCTCGACTAAAAAATTTTTACAAGTCACGAGTCTTGACTAAACACTGCTACCTAGCATCTTTAGCATCGCAAAATTTAGCAAAAAGGATATTAATATCAACAGTGGCTCCCAGATTGTCAATGTTGGAGACAAACATGAACTCCTTGCCATTATCAATGAACCTTTGAAGAAGTCCAGAGTTATAGAATGAGAGATAAATGTCGCCATGACCAGGTGGGTTCCAACTGCAAAACAAACAAAAAAATACACAAACCACATGAATGAAGAGTGGATTTCAAAAGGTATATTGGTTGGTTACCGTTCTCCAACCCCCCCCCTCCTCCCCCCTGGGAAGATTAGCAGGTGAAAAGGCAGTGAGATAGCTATGTCTTGCTTGTTAAACCAGTTCCATGAGTGTTTTTGCTCAATAAGTTGTCAGGAGTGATATTTCAATATCAACTATAAGTTTGTACTAACTTGTAAATTGTATCTGCTGAAATTTCTGCATATATTTCTGAGGTGGTGTGGCCCAGTTACTACTCAAGGCACAGGGTTTGCAGGTGGATAGTCCACGTTCAAATCTCACTCTGACAACCTACTTGAGTGGTCTTCAGTGGTCCCAAATTCAACTCTACAGTGCTATGTAAACAGCCAAATGGGCCGGATTGTTTGAAGCAGGGTTAGCGCTAACTCTGGTTAAGTCCAATTAAAACCTATAGGTTTTCATGGTATTTAACACGGATTAGCGCTAACCTTGCTTCGAACATCTCTGGTTGCCACCCTTCAGTTGGGTTCTTTTATGTTAGATTTGAAACATATCTTCCACTGACATCATTTGAGTGGGGTGCCTATGAACTAGCAAGATAGCTACTGGTACACTTCCACCTTAAACAAAGCATTTTTGGGGCTACTTACTGTTCTACATTGAATTCATTTTTCTTGTTTCCCATAACACTTGGCAAAGGAAGTAAAGACTCCTTTACAACACGTGGATGGCAGCTCTGGTTGAAGCAATGGATTTCTAGGTTGCAGGCCTTGTACTTTCTCAATGTCTTCATTGTCTCGTCATGAGTGTTGAAAGAGTTCATCAGAACAAGTGGAACAGAGCAACCATATTTATTGTTTAAATGCTGTGGAGACAAACGAAAAGTATTTCCTCAACAAAGAATCTATCAATTTTTAAACTTTTGATAGAGAAGCCAAGCTGTTAAAATAATTTTTCTGCTGTGTCTGTCCAAAAATTGGGGGGGGGGGGGGGGGGGGGGNNNGGAGGGGAATATGTCAATCTAAACTGAGATCATCAATGTAGTCAAACACAAAATGTATTTGAAATTAAAATATTTTAATGCTGTAAATAGTCCATTAAAATTGGTCATCAATTATATCATGACATGATAAAACTTAGAAAGCCAAGAGACTTAACATTAACTAGATCTTTGCCGGGCAAAGTGTAAATCATTTTTTCTTGCAATACTTCAGACAAACATCAAATGAGGAAGTGAACCTAAATGCAATTGATCCAATATAGGGAATACTTCTAAGTTATATATATATGTACCAAGAGGAAAACTAGGAAAGTTCAGTTGATATTTCTGACAAGTTATTCAAATGCTTTACACTCATGGAACCCACCTCAATTTGCTGCACATTCATATCAAGGAATGTTAAATCACGACGCAAAGAAATGAGACTCTTGGGTCCAGTGCAGCCCATACTTGTCCCCAAACCTCCGTTCAGTTTTATGACAACTAGTTTGTTCAGAGCAGCTTTCACATCCTCCTCTGGAGCATCTGATATGTCACTGTACTTAACAATCTAAAGGAAATAGAAAACTTGTCGCTCAATTGCAAATTGAATCTCACGATTGGCAAGTCTTTTTATTTGAAAAATTGAAAACAGGTCCTATGACATTAACTGAAATTATCTTTGACAGACATGATTGACAACTTACTGTATTATACAACAGGACTGCAAAACATTATTTCATATCAATTCAAATTAAAGGGTGCTAAATGACAGTATTGCCTGGTTAGACCAGGCTGTTTGACAATGGCTAATATATGTGGTGCCTTGAAGTAGTCTCTGCAGTAACAAATACTGGAGATAGTGTGTTATCACTTCAAGAGATTGCCTGCAAGGACTTTACCATAACCATTCTTTCAAACGTTGACCTTCTACCTGCAATTTTACGATAACTGCAGAAATTCACGCGCGCTCATTGGCTAATTTTTATGGTCAATATGCGGACAGACACATGAATTTATAATGGTCTCGCGTTTCGTCTTAATTTCGTCTCTCCTACCTTTTTGTTATCTTAAAAAACAAATTGACGTCAGTTTTTTATGCGTCTGTCCTGTTATTGACAATGAATTTCGTCATCACATTGTCAAAGTAGTTTGTGGATCCACTCGGCTATCGCCTCGTGGATCCACAGCTACTTTGACAATGTGATGACGAAATTTATGATCAATAACAGGACAGACGCATAAAAAACTGACGTCAATTTGTTCAATGGACCAGTCTGGCTGGCCAGTTGTAACAAAAGCTAAGGGCCAAAATACTCACAGAACCCTCTGGAGGAGGCTTGATTTTGTCCCATTCCACAGATGGACCCGTCTCTTCCAAAAATCGAGCAAACAACTGTTTAAAGCCTCTGACATGCTGCTTTGCTTCCTAAGAAAACATTTAAGACAAAAGAACTGAATGACAAGCCACAACTAAATACTGGTATGTACAGGATATGAAAAATAAAGCTATCATTACCAATCATAATCAGAATGTTTTCATCTGACTGAGAGAACCTGAAATTTGACATTCAGTCAGTGTCCAGCAGTGGGGAGTCTGACATTCAGCAGGAGCCAGGGGGTGGGGAGTTTGACTCTAGCTTCCATGAAAAAGTCAAATTTCCCTGGGTCAGCCTGACCCCCCCCCCCATCCCCCACCCCCCACCCTTAGGGTTAAAATCAATAGGTGCATCATGCCACGCTGGATGAAGGTTAAGAATTATGAGTTTTGGTCAAAATTATCTCAACCTAGTTTGATTCGATATTTCCTTTGTCTGGTATCATTATCATAAATGGAAGACAGAGAAATTATCAATCAAACTAGGTTGAGATAATTTTCACCGGAAATGCACGTTAACCTGCAATGCGGAGAGAACCTCCGATCTGTTTTAATATTGAAAGGTCATGTGAACATTGAGTGATCCTGTGTGTCAATATTTTACATGCAATGCGATCAATACCTGGCGATTTCGAAGTAAATTATTTTTCATCGAATCGTTGGACAAGCGATTGATAAGCTGATGGGATGTTCTGACCGATATTTGCAAATAAAAGAAATTCATTTGTACCTCCGATTTTAAATACATTTACGCTATAAGTCAGCTCAAACGCAGTGATGGTTAAGTTCATGTTTTGACTCACCTCTAGTCTTTCATTTGGCGCTGTAGCAAGCAAAGCAACCAACTCGCTTTCCATGCGCTCAAAAGCATCTTTCCGAGCCTGGGCCTTGAATTCTTGCACCGGGTCTGCCTACAACAAATGCATAACATAATCAACGACTTGATCGTGAACAAAAAGCACAACAGGTGAGCAATACAGTCTCGAGCTTACCATAGTCGTTCCTCTATGTAATTAAACCACAGAATTATTCAGATAAAGGACAATAAATGAACTTTCGTTGCTCATCTGAGCTCCGGACCCTACTGGGAAGACCGTGACTAGGATCCAGACTCCCACCGTCGCCCATCCCGGAAGGTGGAAGGTGTACACATCCGGCCGAGTAACACATCCAACGCGCGATTTTTTCCACTTCCGCAGCTGAGATTTTTTCCACAGGTACGCACGAATTTTCTCAGAAAATAAAACTCCTGATCCTCAGAATCAATCAGAAAAAAATGTGCTGGTGAACGTGGAATAAAGGGTCTGCCCAAGAATCACTTTTCTGACAGTCAAAAAAATTTTGATAACTTTTAAGGATTAAGCAAGAGAATGTGTCGTCCCTTCTGTCATTCCGCTATTTTGTGTACACGCGCACGCTCAAACCCTTTGCACCTAATATTTTACTTGATAGAGGCAGACTGACATTCAGAAACTTATGTTTCAGGGCGTCAGGCCAACCTTACTTGATGTGTGCCTGATCGGGTGCCTTCAGCGAAAAGTGTTGAATTATCATTCACCACATTTTACCTCATCAAATAGCGCCCAAAATGAACTGGACGAAAACGGCAACGTATGGCTGTTGAACATGCCTTGGCCTTGGACACTCGAATGTTTCTATCCTCCAGTATCCTCCAATACGTTCAAAAAAACCTGCAAAAGAAAATAATTGAGAAAAGAACTAAGAAAGGAAAAGAATTTTTAAGAAAAGAACTTTGAGTAGCTCAAATTTTTTTTGCTATGCGTCATCTCCTTGTAGCGCAAGAATAGAGAGCATGATAGGGGGGAGCCCAGGGCAAGTTGAGGGAGGGGGTCGGGAGGCAGGAAGTCTAACTTCTAAGAGTGTGGAACGTGCCCCTAGAAGTAAAATAAAAACGCGGGAGCGCGAGTGAAAACACAAACAAGAAGTACGGGCAGTCTCTTTCACAGGACTTCTCTCCACTTGGAGTCGCCCGCGAAATTCTCTGGGAACAAGGTTGAAGTAAATGACTGGCAATTATTCACCGAAGTGGAGGTAAATATCCACCACTCTCCCCAACACTGGGGTCAATAATTGTTTTAGTATAGACCACATAAGAAGGATAGCTAAAAAAAATTTGTTTCTCACAATATACTGACATAATGGCCTGAGGGGAATAGTACTTTGCCAATGGCAATATTGTGATTATTTTTCTGCTCTTTCCATGCACGCACGCACGCACGCACGCACGCACGCACGCACACACACACACACACACACACACACACACAAACTGCGCAACTGTAACATTGGCAAAGGAATTTTTGAAAAATTTGTCTGGTTGGACAACACCGGTCAAATATTTGCCTAAGTAGCAACCACTGGCGACAGACATTTTGTCAACGGTCGAATAGTTCGCCTCAAAGGGCGAGGAACATGGTTGACTCGAGAGTCATAAATGTAGCCTCAGTGGCGAAGCGAAGTCACCAACTCAAAGGACATTAAAACCACCTATCGTTCTCGAGATTCATCACTCAAGAACATGTAAGCATTGAAAATAACTAGTGATAGGATCTAACCGCAGCAACAAATAAAAGTGAATAAAGATTAAAGCCAGCGCGCATGTCCCGAACACCGAGATTTTTCTCGATTCACATGACATCAGAGATATAAATGACAAGATTACAATTTGAAAATCTCCAATTATATTTTCCCGTCGTTGTTAGTCTGATCAACGGACTTGAAACACAAACAAAGAGCTAATCATATGGCAGTTATTATTCTTTTGTGCATGAGAATTGCAAAAAAAATCATTCAGGCATTTGGTTAACCATAAGGACTACAGGAGTTGGGCTAAAAGAATCGTGATCTATCTCCACATAACCTACAATGTTTGACTCCCAATTATCAGTTCGTAATTAAAGTTAGCTAACCATTTCGTTTCACAAGCCAAGTTAAAAAAAAGGGTTTTCCTTTCACTTACTGTTATGGGTAATTAAAATTCGCGATTTTCAACAGCTCTATTGTGTTGCTGCTGTATAGCTGTTGGAAGTCGCAATTCTTACTGAGGTATATAAAGGAGTTACTCTTGGTACTCTTACAGTAAATAACAGCTACAAATATTTCTCGAACATGTCCGAATAGTGTACATCAGTGCTAAATCCCAGAAACACAATATTTTGACCGGGTTTAAGCACTTTGCTGAATCCAACCAGAGGGTAATGCCTTTGCAACCGCTAGGCACTGTTAATACTACCTGAACTGTCTATGTGAACGCAGCTTTACCTTATGTATTCTTCACAAGGTGTCCAACCTCATTTCCGGCGATGGCGTTTCATTCACTGCTTTTTCTAACTACTGAGAGTATATACCAACTTACAAGTACTTACCAGCCGATAAGAATTTGCTTTCCATTGAACGAAATAGACCGAAATTTATTACTCCACGGCAACGCACGTGTGATGCAAAAATTTAATTGAATATGCCTAAATTTGGCTGCCCCACCGGCCGTGTTGTCATATCATCAAACTCGAGGTAGATTTACGTTCCCACGTATGAATTTAGTCGGCGCATTTAACTGCCTGGCTTTGTTTTCTTTTTGTGTTTGTTAGCTTACTTTTGTCTCTTTTTTGCTACACAAAAGTGAACATGGCTGACATTTTCCACGGCATAAATTGATTCACATGATCCTCTTTTCATGTCTCCCTCTCTATATTTTCCCATATTTCCCTATTTTCCGGTCCGTCAGAGTCAGCACTCGAAAGATCTTGTTCAGTGGCCACTTTGTCTTATCAACCCTATTGCAATCGATACCCAAGTACAGAATTGCAAACTTCACCAGGTGGTTCAAACCAATTTCAACAATTTCGAGAGACTTTTAACTAGGATTGACACTGCAACACTGTATCACCTGTGTCACGTTCTAGCAATGTCCTCTTACCATACGAGACACCAATTATTGCTAAACACTGAAGATGCGGCCATTATAGTGAGGTAATAAGTTAGCGAAGCAGCAGAAAAGCTCCATAAAAACACCCTATATTTTGGCTTCAGCTGCTCATATCTCTAAAACTAACTCGGTGACCCTTACCGTTTGGGGCTCGAAAGTGCACAGCAGACCATGATGAAAGTCTGCAATGTTTAAAAACATTCCGTAGAGCGGGTTCAAAGCCATTTTTGAACACTAAAGGTGGCCAGGAATTATTGTTCTCTATTATTAAAAAAAGAAAACCTTTGTGAGGAAGCATTTGAAACACAGCGAGAACTGTATAATTATTGTATAAAACGAACGCAACTGCTGCGCCCCTCTCTGGACGAAAGCTCAAGTGAAGTTTGGGCTTGACCAAAGTCCACCCGATTGAGCTTGAACGATATTCCTCCCGATTTATACTGATTGAAGTGCACCTAACCCCAAAAGATTTTTTTCGCTGCAATACATCTTTGCATCTGTTTGAAACGCATTTGCCTATTTTTTCCCATTTTTGCCAAATCTTGACATTTTGTAGGCTTCCAAAACTTACGAAAAACTAAACATCATTTGGTACACGACCGAGTCAAAAGGGGCATGGGTTTATTCCTGATTTGACGTCACAAACTATTTTACATGCATGTTTACAAAGACTTAATGGAATGTAAATCAGTTCGTGACGTCAAATCAAGAATAGACCCACGCCCCTTCTGACTCGGTCATAAACCAAATAAGGTTCAGTTTTGAAGCCTATATAAAAAGTCAACATTTGGTGGAAAAAGGATAAAATTATCAGCGTGTTTCACACAGGAGTAAAGATTTATTTTAGCGAAAAATATATTTTGGGGTTAGGTGCACTTTAAGCACCAGAACTATTCTGAGCAATGAGTGGCTTAATCGAAAAAAGTGAGTCGATGACTGATCGAATTTCCGGAAAACGTTCTGATTCTTATGAAACGTACTTCACGTGCCCAAATCATAGCAGACTGGATACTGTTGCCATAGCAAAAAAGTAGCCACAACTGAAAACCGGTAGAAGGAAAACAAGCTTGGAGATGGATAACAGAAGAAAGGAGAACCAGAGTTAAGTGCTCTTCAAATTCTATTTAAGCCAAAGGTGGCCAAAGACTTGGAGACATTGTTTACACTTTGCGGAAACTAAGTTACAAATGCTTTCGTTAACATCAAACTACATCATACAAATATTCTGAAGGAGAATCCAAAACTCACGCTCTTATACAAACGCAGACTGTATTATTCTTGTTTAAAGTTCATGAAAACACAGCATTGGAGAAAACTAATATATTTTCATAGTTACGTAGCGAAAGACCCCCAAATCAAGATTCGATCAACCTTTTGTTCTTCACATTGTCGAGAAAACGTATGTGAAACCTCTGAGCCAATCACAGCGCAAGCCAGGGTAGAAGCCAACTCAGGTGATTAAATTAAAGGCGAAGTTAAGCCTACCAGCTCTGAGAAAACTTCATTATGAATAACAAGAAAACCCTAGCATAATCGATAAAATTGCCAATTGAATATTTGCTGCAAAAATTTCATTCGTGGTAGAAATGTATGCCACTGCAATTATTCATTCCCACTGTTTAGTCATTAAATTTCCGCACGATTGAATATAATTTTCTGTCGAATTAAATATTACGCATTTACATTAAATTTTACAGTAAGCGAAAATATCTTTGCTGCATGGAGCCTAGAAAATGCGGTCTGCACTTTTGCAATGTTGTTATACGCTCTATCTATACACTCTTATCACACATTTTTCAACGTGCAAGCCAGTGCCAATTGGATTATATGAATCAAGAATCCTAGGAATTCATTAACTAACTACAGTCAATAATTCATGAGCCATTTACAAAAACTAAATATACATTAAGCCCAGTATTACAATGACGCATTAAACTTAACTTATACCTGGACTTCATTGCGACATAATGCATGCTAGTGCAAGATAATTTTCTTCATTTTAGTTCCCGATGAAAAGGAATAATTTGCCAACTGTTGCTTTAACTGCAGTTCATTTACCCCGGTGAGTACTATCGAGAGAATATGGATCTCATTTATTGTTAGCAGATCATTCGCTACGAGGCTAACGACGCTGTACTAAATCAATTTTCAAACGAAACTTCGCCAATGTAATTTTACAGCGCTATAAATCAACTTTCAATTAGCTGAAGTTGAAGTCGGATGGCAACTGATGTGTCTCACCAGGAGGAACTGGCGTTAAGAGCAACGATAATTCTTCACGGAGCTCCAAACGTACGCTGTGCTAATCATGTAGAGAAACATCTTCAGTCACTTGAGGAGGAGCCACATAGCACTGAAGGTACACAACACTTATTTAACGACTTGCGACAGCACCAAGAAAAGTATTTCTTCGCTCTAGGAAGCGCGAGACAGCACCCAACCTTCGCCGCATACAGGAGTCTTGCGTTTGGATGTAAAAGTAAAAATGTCCCTGAAGGACTTGTTAGTTATGGAGGCGTCAGGTAGCTCCTGAGGTGAGCTATACTGAGGGGCTGATTTTTGGATAACACGTCGATTAAACGCCAAGGAAGAGAAGAAGAGCCAAGATGAACCTTCAAGAAAAAAACAAGACCAAAAAAAAAATAATAATAAATAAATAAATAAATAAAAATACAGAATAGCTAAATGTAGTTATCATTGGTGGGTCCACTCCTTATTGAGAACACAGCTCTATCAGACAATAATTGCACGCTATTCTCACCTTGGTGATGTACCAAACCAGTGAGGCGTCCTGGCCATCGACACGCACTGGTTCCACAATCCATCCGCTGGACACAATCTGCAGGAGAAAGACGATTCCACAGTTGGTTATTCTCATACATTAAGTAGAACACGCAGATAGTTGACCGTCTCAAGCCCTGATACGATTCAACCTCATTTATTGCCGAACTGGGTTGGGGTATGATGGCCAAGAAGCAGTGTGAAATGGTGATTGCATGAGACCGAGGAGCACAGTGAGCTGGCCAACGAACAAATGCTAAAACAGCTCCGGTGTGAAACTGGATGAGGCAACAAAATACACAAGACAAAATGTAACAGCTCCGCTTTCCTGAACTGTTACAGTTCTGGTATTTCGATTGACAAATTGAAACGTCTCATCGAGAAAGTCTACAAGCTTTAGTCTGAGTAATTTAAAACCTCAGATCATAAACTTTAAAACACAAACCTGTCCACGGATCACGTGGGGAGACACTGGACACTTGGGATGTTCAATAGACTGAGAGGCAATCACGTATTTTTCACCCTGCGAGAACAGACACTATTTATTAGAGCGTTGTCCGTTCCCTTCTCTGCATACTTCGAGAGATAGTATTTCTTTGAGCTCAGTTGCGCTTTAAGCTTCGTCTACACAAGCAATTTTTGTGTCAATTTTTCATATGGCAAATATATTTGCAGGTGTGTATGGGACAGCAAATATTTGTCCAATACGTGTTTGTTTGGGTGCAAGAAATGACTTTGGACAGCAGAGAATTAAGCATGCAAAACCAAGCCGAGGATCGTTGGAAACCACTGCAACCGCTAAATATTTCCACATCTTATGTGACGAAGGCGAGTCATCCACACGAACACATTTTCGTACGCGGCAATTTCTATTTTCCACATCAAGGCTGGCGCTCCAGCTTTTCAGCAAACGTACTTGTCACATAAAATTTGGGCAAACTTTAGAATTGTCGCATAAAAATTGCCACATAAACTTTCTTCGTGTGGATGAGACTTTTACGAGGATAGGGAAGAGGTGCTGGAAAATGACAGGAAGCAAACTCCAGTTTCTTCAAGGTAAGTTTCAGGTCGCCACCATCTCACGGACATATGCACCCAATCTGTCAAATTCAACTCACCTCCACGCGTTCTCTAGAAATGTAACAGAAGTCACGCGAATGAGTCATGAAGCACTGGGAGGTTTCGTGAATCATATAAACTGAAGACAACAAACCAAAAATTATCACAAATAATAAAGAAGCAACCTTCGGTGGGTTGAGTCATTAAAGTTATTAGTCCACTAAATCCAGATGTTGGTTTTTGAGGAGGGGGAAAAGCTGGGTATCCAGAGAAAAACAAATGTTGGAAAGCGAGTGTTCTCAACATTGCGCTCGCCGTTCGCTGATCCGCAAAGATGCGCAAAGATGCTCGAGAAAGAACACTGACTAAAATGTTCGATACCTACCCACTTTGAGCCCTTCTTCAACGTGTTCTATGATATTTATTTTCTGTAACAAAAAGCAAAACAAAACCAGAGGATGTAGCAGTTGCGCAAAAGCTATGTGACGAAATTTAATGTTGTTGTAACTTTCTCAACGACTTTTTTCAAACATATTGTCAGCTCTCAAAAGGCAAAGACTAATACTTTAACAGATCCTTCTCAATGTATAATCGCGCGAGTCACTAGAGCGAGAATGTCGAGTAATAGTACCTTGAGCATGTTGTCATAAATGTATCGGGACAACGGATTCTTGACTGCCTCCCAAACGGTCAGCGGTGATGATTTGATAACTCCACGACCCATAAAACTAAAACAAAAATTATTTGTTTAGTACTGAAACAACGTGCTTTATTCTAGGAAATAACACGGGCATACTGTGAATATACCCCGAGGCCTCCAAACAGAAGTCGATCCTTGGCCTTCCGATTACAAGTTTGGATGCTTATTCTGTATTAAGAGGGGAAGAAGCCCGCCCGAAGCTTTAATAAGTTCGACTAAGCGTGGACAGCAGGTCTGCGGAAAAGTATGCGAATCCACCGAGAAAGAAAGAAATTGAAATATCATCAAGGTATCAAGGTGAACTCCACATTCGTAAGGCGAGTTAAGAAGACATTCAACCTCGTTCCCAGGGCTTTTCTCCACTGAGGAGGCCGCCCCGCCCACTCCTCGGCGGAGAAAAGCCCTGGGAACGAGGGTGATGGACATTAAACACAGCACTTACCAATGCATGCTGCCTGCCGGACTTTCTTCGCGTTTTCGCGCAATTGTGACATCTTTCTGAATACTATGAAACCTGGAATTTTAGTGATAAAAAGATGCTATTTCATTTTTGCTTTCCAATGTATTTAAATGTCTTGCCTCTAATGGGAAGATTTATGCCGCCCAAATGATCTGATATCTCTTTCGGCATGGGCTGAGAGGAAATGGCTCAGTGTACGAGATTAGTGAAAATCACTCATCATAGTGCCCTTAATAAGTTCGAAGGTAGGGCTTCAAATAGCTATTGAAAGCAAAATGCAGAAAGTAAAACTTTGGTAAAAAAGTGCGCCGAGGCGGCAAAATTTAACTGATCTACTTACATCCATCCACCATGAGATTGATTTTCGGTTGATTGACGATGGGAGGAGCCTGGTGCCGACCTGATCATCTCAGGGAGACTGGATGCTAATAACGCCTGTAAAACACATGCTCATTTGTTTGCATTTACAAAATAAAATATTCATAAATAAATAAATGAATAAATAAATAACAGTCAAACTCAAGTGAAAGACCATTCAACGACAGATTTACAACCAAAAATGACGATACAGTTTCTTTTGTGTGGGCATGTTCACACATGATTTTCCTTTCAATCAAGCGTTGGAGCAGTTTTCACTCAAGTGTCGAAAGCAATTAAGCGATCGCTTTGGTTCTGATTTGCTCTGTGATTGGACAAAAAAAAACGCGCGAACTTTTCAACCAATCAGCTTCGAAACAAAACCAATCGCCACTTGGTAACAATCGTTTTCCCGCGCTTGGCGTCGGCTGCCTTTACTTAAAACCAAAGTCGCCAATTACTTCGAACTGTGATTGGCTGAAGGGTGTGCTTTCCTTCAGAACGTGATTGGCTAAGTCTGGAATTACTTTGGTTTTACGACAGTCAAAAGAAAACCGGTCTAAGAGAAAAGTGTAACCACAGCAACAGAGCTGACGTCGCTTACAGTCACATAACTTGCCTCTTTCAGAACCTCGGCAGCGGCGTGGTTGCCAAGGACGCGGAACTTGACATGAAGTTTGTTGACTGTAAAAAGACGCAAACATATAGGAATAAGTTTGTTTACACATCTTCAAATATTTTTTAACGTTAAGGCCTCAAAAGATGAAAATGTCTGACTTACCGAGAGGTTTTTCAATAACTTCGTAATTTGCCGTTCTGGAGAGAAATAGTGAAAATTTAAATACCTTCTTGTACATTTTTAACCCACTAATGCACTCACGCGCGATGAATGAGTTATTGGGGCATAGATGTGGAACGAAAGCCTTGGAAATTTCATAGCAAAATTAATTTATGCGAGCAATTAAAAAATTACGTGATTTCCGCCACAACAACAAGCAGAGTTAGCACTCGTTTCCATCCCTCAAACTGACGATTCTCTTTTACTTCACGTTACATGAAGTAAAATCCTAACTCTAACCATAACCCTGACACTAACCTAAACCAATTACTTCTGAACGTAAACCCATTTCTTCATATAATTGTCAGGAGATGTCCAACGTCATTTTGAACTATGGAAACAAGTGCCAACCAACAAGGATAGCTTCAATCAACAAGTGCAACAGTCAGGTTAACAGTTTTGGTTTCAAGGTTTTCCGGAACTGTATATTCTTACTTGAGATTTTGCAGATAGCTTTGTTTTTCCTCTTCCATTTTCTTTTGCATTTCAGCGATTTCTTTTTCCTTTTGTGCTTTTTGCTTCTCCAAATCCTTGAGCCTGTCCAAGCAATCGGCTCGGTCCTCTTCGCTGGTTCTTAACTTTGCTCGCGCTTCTTCTAACTGCATGTGGATGTTCTCTCGTTCCCGCCGCTCATACTGAAGCCTGCAGAAAAATGGAATTAAATAGTGCTTCAAATTTGATTACAACAACAACACAGATAGAGGTACGAGACAACTGACATATGAAATGAATGCCCCCGTTACGAGAGGGGGAAATTCAATATAAAAACTACGGCGATGCGTGCGGTTTCGCTTAGGATTGTGAATAGGCGGTTTTCGGTTGTTCCCTCAGCGAAATGGCCAATGAATGGCGAAAAAGTTGCCGGTGACCTCATTCCCTCAGTCATTTAAATCCCGTTTTCAATGTTTGAATGATTATCGCCGCCGAAAAGGACGCAACTTAAGCAGCTGCAATAAAGCCCGGAAAAAAAGTTTTGAAACGCAATTCACCGGCTGCCAGCTTCGCCTGAAAGCGCATGAAGCGCGTGTGCAGCGCAGTCGCACTGTAAACCTTGCTATATCACAAGTGACTTCATCGAGAGACAAACGACAATATTACAATATTATCCTATTTTAGCACCCGAAATGAACTATCGTACGAACCCAATATAAGAGTTGAGCTTGGTTAGCTCGGCTTTCTTCAAAGTTATGGATAAGAATGAGGGAAAGAAGTTAAGTTCACAACGTTTCGATGTCGACATGACCTCATACCGTATATATTACTGAGGCAGGATTAGATCTTTCTCTGTCACTTGAAAATGATGTCATGGCGACTCGGACATCGAAACGTTGTGCTTCTTTCCCTCATGCATTTTTATCCTTAAAAGGTTTTTCTTCAAATTACCTGCTTTCACTTTCATCCACTTTCTCAAATGCCTCACGTAGCTTCCTCGTTTCTTCCTTAAAAAACTCCAACGTTTCCTCATTGTGAAGGTCGCCCGACGACTTCACGCGAGAAAGCCTCTTTATTCGCGCGTTAACTAATCTTCGTTCCCTGACTCTTTCAACGTGAAATTTTTCTCTCTGCCCAGACAGTCTCTGAAGCGCGATCTCTTTCTCTTTGACGCCATCTAACATTTGCTCAGAGATGCGCTTTTGCTGTTCATGAACTCTGTCTTCCTCTTTCTCAAAATGCGCTCGTTTCGCAACATATTCGAGGAACAAATCGTCACTTTCAGAGCCAATATGCCTCAACCTTTTATCAATTATGTCAAGGACTTCTTGCCTCTTTTCCACAATAACACTTGAGTCACTCACTTCGTCGTCTTCTAAAACTACGTCCGAATCGAAAGTTTCCACAAGCATGTTCTCTATCTCGCAGTATTCCTTCCACAACAGCTCCATATATTTTTCCCGCTCTTGATCAATAGCCGCCATGTCGTCTTCTTCTTTATTTTTTAAGTTCGCCAAACAAAACCGAACCTTCTCCGCGTGTTGTTGCCGCACCGTTT
Organism: Astreopora myriophthalma; assembly: GCA_014634185.1. Lineage (NCBI taxonomy): Eukaryota > Metazoa > Cnidaria > Anthozoa > Scleractinia > Acroporidae > Astreopora > Astreopora myriophthalma. Next base: position 1,226,068 of record BLFK01000391.1, on the reverse strand, counting down.
TGTACTTCTCCTCTAGTTCTGTAATTTTGGCCTCGTTTTCCAAAATTTGATGGCCGTAAAATTCCAGGGTGGTTATTTCTTCTGCTAATGTGCTGCGCGTTTTTCCGATTACCTTTTCCTTTTCAGTTTTTAGCGCCAGCAATTTCTGTAGCTGCTCCGCTAACAGATCTTCAGCGGCGTCAGAATCTGACCGCGTTTTCTTTGAGTTAAAATTCAAGCTAGCGCGTTTTGGCTGCCGCAAATCAAACGCGACAGCTTTCAAAGAATTTGGCCCAACGTCAGAAATGCGACGTCTTTGTGCAATTTGATCTAGATCTGTTATTGCACTGTCCGTTCGGCTTTCTTCACCTTCTAAACCTCCAGAATCCTCGGCTGAGCTGAGCCGTTCATGTTTTTCTGCCAGTAGCTGTATCTTTTTTTCTAGTTCGTCCAATTCTGTCAAATCCTTTTTAAGCGCGCTTTCTAAAGTTAATTTATCTTGATTCCAGGTTTCCTCTGCCTCAGCCTTTGCGACATTGAGACTTTCTTGGATTCCTAACAACTTCACTTGCTCATCTTCAATTTCTTTCAAGTCTCTATCGCGCTCAAAAGCGTGAAGTTCCCCTTGTCTGGTGCGTTCTATTTCAACATCAACTAAAGCTTTGCGCCTTAGAAGCTCAATATCTGCGAGTTTCATCTCATACTGCGATATCTTCTGCCACTCTTCTTCCAAAAACCTAGCTACCTCTTCTGTCTCCTTTGCAATTTCCTCCTCCGATGCCTCGAGCTCGCTGTCTTCTCCATACTTCATCTCGAACAAATCCTCCACCTGTTTCCCAATTTCGCTTTTGGTCTCGTCGTGCTTCTTGTCCATATTGAGACGAACCTCCTCCAGTTCTTGTCTCGCTCGTTGTGATCTAGCCTCGTGCAGCTCGCGTAGAGTACGGATGTGCTCCTTCTGATCGTCAATTTCTTTCTGCTTGCTGTCTATTTCAGCTTGCAGAGCTCTCTCGATCTCCAGTCGTCGCACCTCGGATTCTTTGTGTCTGGCTATCGAATCCATCACTTGATGCCTGGAAATAATGAAGCAACAGTAACTTCCGTCTGCGGACAAAGCCCCAACCTCCGTACTGGGTAATATTGCCTGTAACTGCCAGAAGGCTAAACAGCCCGGAGGGCTCAAGAACGTAACTTTCCAAACACCACTTGAATAAAAATATACTTTAATTGAAATGTAGAGATGCGGGTTGAAAACTGAAAACACAACTAAGTGGAATAAAAGGTTACAAAAGTAAACACGATACAAAGGTTATATGAAATGCGACAAACGACGGAAACTGAGAAGGAATACTTACATTGTTACGACTGTGGAAACTAGATGAACTGATACACTGCTGACTGATAGTGGCGGAACTGAACTAATTCTTTAAACTGCGCGTAGCGCGACTGCTTTGCGAAGAGTAAGGCAAGAACATGACACTAAAGGTTACATACACTAATAAATTATGCAAAAGAAAAAGCTAAAGCGAACTGAACATACTAATGAAGCGAAACGTACAAAAGACACTAATGAACAGGTGAAACACAACACTAAGAGACTAAGAGAAAAACAAAGACGCCAAAAAAGAATGCTGAATGCTTAAAAGGAACAAAAAACGAGAAAATTTAACGCATAGATCCTACATTGCCCATCAGACGAAGAGACAGCATGAAACGAAGGCCAATATTTCCCATTCCGGTCCCGAGCAACTCTCAATCATTGATAAGACGTTTCTCAGAGCTTTCTTTAACGCTTAAAGGCCCAGTATTAACCTCGACGGTTAGTAGTCGTTTATTTTTGTTTTGAAATGACAACCTTGTTCCGGGTTGGCTCTTTGGCTCTTTTTTCAGATCAGGTAATTTTTGGTTGACCTCGGCGCGCAAAGCATCTAGGGTGATACTGGGCCTTTGAGAAAGCTGACCCCATTTTCAACGGTTTTGGAATCTCGCCGGCGCAAGTGTACTTGACTTGGAATTCCACTTCTTTTACTTTTGCTCTTACACAAATATGACTTCAAAACCAACGTGAAAATTCTTGGCAACTCGAAAAGAAATCGAACTTACTTGATTTCATCTAAGGGCTCGCTACCAACTGGCAGATCCACTTCAACACTGCGAAGGTAAATTGTGTTTAATTAAGTCTAAGATTTGTCAAGAAACATTTCTGGTTTTCTTAAAGACTGGGATCCACAACCATTCTCTACCATATAAATCTCACATAGACTCACCCGGAGTCAAAAGTCATCGGAGATGAGACGTCGGAGCGCATGCTAAGGTCTCCATGACTACCACGGACAGGGGAGATATGGAAATTAGTCAACGACTCTGTCGATTCCTAGGGACAAGGAAATCAAGGGTTCTTTTGAGGCAACTAAATCATGTATTTAGAAAAACAGTACTTGTATTTATTTGGTTGACCATTTGATTCGCACATTTCGGTGAACGTGAAGCTTTATGCTTTAGAAATGAAATGGAAAAATAATGAATAAAATATTTTGAGATGCCCAACGGAGGCAGAATCTCCTGGAAAATAAAAATGGCTGCCTTAAAAGAAACGCGACCAGTACCCAATGACGTAATGTGCCTTCTGTGCAACCTCGCCTGTTGTTTACGCACATTTCACTTGCAGTCGATGTCCATAATCCCACTAACTCACCCATGCTGTAAAAAACTCTTAAAATAGTTATCAATACTCTATTAAAGCAATCACGCGCACGATCAAAGATATACGCCATTTGATATTTCGGGCTTCTCATTTCCCAAATACTCACTGTTGTCAGCAACCCTGAGCGCCGTTTTTCACGCAGTTTGGCAGCCTCGGTTGGATAATTGAATTTGAACACATCATTCTTGCCGAGAACAATCACATCGCCTAGAAATACATAAAACCATAATTAGACTCAAAAGAGATACCAAGAAGCATCACCATGACCGGAATGTGTAACTGACGAAACAAGCCAATCATGATTTAGCTTGTAATGTACGTTTCCCGCACTTTTGGCAGCAAACGGCTCTTTTCCCGCGCTTAGCACATTTTGGAGGCTGTCCGTTTCCCTCCCTTGGCAGATGTTGGCGGATTTCCGTTTTCCTGTCCCTGGCATACCTTGGCTGCTGCCCCTCTTCCCGCCCTCGGGAGACATTGGCGGCTGTCCTGCCTTTGGCATACCTTGGCAGCTGTTCGTTTTCCCAAGCTTGGCACAAGTTAGCAGGTTCAATTTGTTTGAGCGTTGGCGCCTGTTCTGTTTTCCCGCCCTTATGCGCCATTTCTGATTTTTGTGGAGGGGAGCTCTGACTGGCTAATCGCATGCGCGCTTGCGTTTTCATTAGCCGGATATGAATGTCCTGGTTATCGGTGAACAAAAGCCACCAGAACGCGGTGTCAGGCGTAAATTACCTTGATTTAGTTTTGTGGGCTGTGAGATCGCCACGCCATTCACCCAGCACAGCAAAGATATCGGCTCGAGTTTCACCCCTTTTCCTTTTGTAAAGTCCAATATGCAATGCTCTTTCTCAACCTCTTCACCTTCAAGGACTTCACGTCAAATATTAAGAAAGAAACACTACCATGAGTAAAGAAGAATTCCCCTTGATGTGAACAGTTAGCAAGGAAGAAATTTCGTTAAAAAGTAACAAATATTTGCAAATGGGCTCAACACAAGCAACCTTTTATACTAAGCATCCCAGTAGACCGCGGCAATCCCGAGTTTTTTTTTTTTTACCGTTCGCTGCCGTTCAGATTTGATCACCGGATCACTATTTTGTGTACCATGTGATCACCTTTTGGTGTACCACGTGATTGAGCTTGAAAGCAGAGCGAGTGTTCTTTTCGTGTAAGACGATCACGTGGTACACCAAAAGAAAATCACGAGGTACACTTTGGAGCACCCAAGGATGGCAAAAACAGTGACCCCGCGGCCAAACTTTAACAGCAGCAGATGGCCTAAAAAAAAAAACAGGCTAAAGTCATTTTTGCTTCCAGAATTGCACCTCTGTCTTATACTAACCAATATCTTGTGGGTTGGGGGCATCTTCCAGTCCAATGTGCGTTTTTCCAGGCTATAAGAAAAAAAGTAGCGTTTTAATCGACGTTGTATTTTCCGTAAGAATAATATTAATTATTAATTATTATAATTTATTATTATAATTTATAATTATAATAATAAATTATAATAATTATATTATAATTATTATTATAATAATTAATTAATAATATATTATATTAATTATTAATTAATATATTTTTATAATTAATTATTAATAATAATTGCGCTGAACTACATTGCTTTACCATGATACGATACAGCATTATTTCTGTTCTCAGCGGATCCTCTTCCAAGCGAACCAAATGAGGGAGCTCAAGATCAACAAGCACGGCACAGGAACCATACCGACGAAGTTGTAACTCGCTCTCCTGTGAAGCAAGAAAGAAGCGAATTGGGTGAAACGAAAACAACTAACATTACTCAGGGGAAAACAGAGGCTCTGTGGCTCCGAAACAAATCAGGTTGTAGCGTAAAATTATATTTACAGGAGGCAAGTTGTTAGGACTTCAATTTAGCTTCAGAAGGAAATTTACCCACTCACCCTGTCTCGGACTCCATCCACTTCCCAACCTACCCACCTGCATGATGGATTGTGCCTCCTTCCATTTCTCGGTCCAGTCCTTTGTCAGTTGCTCAACACGCGCTTGGTTCTCGTGCAGCTTTTTGGCAGCTTTCATAGAATCAGTGAGTGAAGTTTTCTTCAGAAAAAAAGTGAAACAAAATCAGTAAAGACTCACCCTTTAAAGCACATTTAACACCAAATTGATAGTGGGATTTAGAGCAAGTTATATAAGCTACCTCATCTCCGGTGTCGGTATTCCGAATGATTGATTTGAGACGTTCGATCTCAGATCTGAGATCACGAATCAGCTTAACATTTGGATCCTAAAAAAGAATAAAGTAACAGCTTGTATTCCAAGGAAAGGACCCTTAATAATATCATTAAACTATTCTTTGATTGATCTTTATGGTGCCCCTCCCCGAAAGAAACATATGCGAGCGAAAAGTTATTTCCATGTCGGCAACTTACACTGAACAACGCAGTTTGCAACGCAACTCTTTACCTCATTGATTGTTGGCGTGTTTATGATGCTCTTTGCTCGATGTGCGTAACGCAAGGTACTCAGTGTTTCTCCATAGTTACATTCGGCGGGAGAAATGGCTAAAAGCAAGACAAAACAAGACGCTATAGGAGCATATACTTGTGCGTTGCAAATATACAGGTGAAGTGAAATCTGTTTCAGGAATGGGGAGTACTGAGCAGTGCATTCACGAGGCGAAAAAGAAAGAACAGAGAACAGAGAACAGAGGGAGTTCTCTTGTCTCGCTCCTCTCCCCAAAATAATGAATTGTTTAAATACAGTCAAAAAACCATTGACAATAATTTTCAATCAACCGTTGTGCTGAAAGTCGAGAAAACCAGCGAAGGAAAATGTTATTACAAATTCATGCACACAAGCCTTATCTTTAATAACCTCAATTTGATTAAATGCCAGTGTGTTGCTGTTCATGATATCATGGTAAACATAGTCCAAAACGTCACGAAATTAAGTTACTATCAACGAGGAACTATTTCAAAAAGAAAAGATCAACTATTTCAACTATTTTGGCCGGGCTCGACCAATCAGAAGCAAACCCCCAAATTTTCCCGCTCTTAGCGCCGGCTACGCGTATCTCTTTGCGATCTGATTGGTTCATTAGATGGTTTTCATCTGTTCTGATTGGCCAACGCAATTACTTCGGTTTCTAATCACTTGAAAGCCGCTGAAAAGTAGCAACAATTATTAACTTACCTGCAACCATGACAGTTTTAGAATTTCCTCCCAGGCTGTCTTTTAGAAGAAAAGTAAGCACAGAATCCCGATACGGCACAAACAGCTTCTTTCTGAATGAAGGACGCTTCGACGTCGTGGAGGCATTAATTGAGTTCTCAGCTATGAAGACCAAGAAAAGGATAAAAGAACGTTTGGCCAGGTGATGATACACTCTCGCACAGCACTTTCTGTAACGAACGAAAGGACGCAAAAAACAGGACGAAGCATGCTATTTACCCAGAGTAGATATGACAATTCCTAAAGTCACAAGCGATTTGTTAATGTTAGCTCCTTCCTTGAGTCTGTCACCAACTGCACCACTCGAACTTGCACGCTCACTAGATTGAAAAGACGAAGTTGAAGAACAGAATGTGACTGCACTGCGAGGAATCCCTTATTCGAATAAAACACGCGAGTGCACGCGAAATTGTCCCTCGCGAGGGAAAAGCGATGCGCAGAGCGAAGTGAAAGACAAATTTTTCCGGGAGTTCAGGCGCTTGAATCAAAAGCGAGTTACAGACTGTACAAACCTCCCAGCTAAATCGACCAGGTGAATCTTGCTGATTGTCTCGCTTGGCATATCTTCAACGAACTTGGCCTAAAAAAAGTGAGACGATCAAGCAACAGACGATGAGGACTGACCAATCAGAGCGCCTGCATTGATTTGCTAAAATCTTGTTTTACAAGAAGTAAATTAACAAGTTGGAAGCATTCAATGCCTCACCGACAGGTCTTTCAATGCCTTGAAAATGGTTTTCAAAGTTCAAGGGTTTTAAGACATATGCAACTCTGAGAACTCCCAAATTTAATACCTGGGTAAATTTTATGGTAAAAATTGCATGAGAACGACTGCTTGTGTTGTTCATCTTTGTGAAAGCGGTTGCTCTGAAAGAGAAAATGTGACATAGACATGATGCTAACTACTTAACTAAATGGACTTGAAGTATGGGTCGTTAGGAAAATACCCTGCATCTCGCAGGATGGTAATGTTTTAACTTTGCCAGTCAATGAAACGACTGTCTTATTATGGTTTCCTTAATGGGGTAAAAGGGCCAGTTAGCATGTTGTCAACGGCACTGGGTTCAATCAAGGGCACTTAACTGAATTGTAACATTAACAGATTCCCATCTAACCACTGAACGACATGGGAATAAAACAAATACACAAATGCCGGAGTTGAAATACCAACCTCAGCCTATTTCCTTGCTCCATTAGAACTTCAAAAGAGTCTAAATCGGACACGTGTTGTTTTGTTAAACCTAGACAGAAAGCAGTGTTATTGACAAGCATTATCTCAAAGTTAATGACATTGATAACAATTAAGGGGCTGTTTACATGGAAGGAGGAAGGCCCTAGGAAGTGGATCATCCTAGTGCCATGTGTTTTCTGTATTTGTTTTACATGCAAAAAGTTGTACTTGGCCCTGGTGCTAGGATCTTCCTAGCTGAGAGATAGGAGGATCCTAGCTCTAGGAAGATCTTAACACCATGTAAACTGCATTCACTCCCTAGCACGAGGGACAGAGAGCCAAACATGGCGGCTTCCGGTCTTTCAGCAGCTTTTTTTATCAATTATGAACCATAACTGCAACCGAAATTCCTGCTTGTACACAAACGGAAAATTGTTTCGCTTTCTAGGATCTTCCTAGTGCTAGAATCTTCCTCCCTCCATGTAAACAGCTCCTAAATAAAAGTGGGATCCCTCCTGGCACTTGCCAACACAAAAAACAGTGATTGTGCCATCTCTTACCTTCAACATATGGCCCCTCCTTGGGATGTTCACGTACTTTCAAGTTTTGTTGAGGAAGCTTTTTCAGCTTCTGCGGCCTTAGGAGATCACGAACATGTTCATTGTAGATTTCCAGGTAGCTACCAAAAATAAGCAAAACAAACAAATAAATCAATATTATTTCTCACTGGCTTATAATTTCCATAAATTCATTCACTTTTAGAAGTGTTTAAAACAACTTTACAGAAGAAGCCAGAGTCTTTTTTGTTTACCTCACTTCAGTTCGAAATGAAGAACTCAAAGATGTGTTCTCATCAATGTACCTGAAAAGTCCCTACAATAAAAAAATAATGAAAGTCATTTTTATGTGTTGAGAAAAATATATTGTGGGGATAGCCTTTAGGAGTCATGAGTGTCTAAACAGAAAATTCTACAGTGGAACAATATTTATTCCAAAATGGCCACCATTTTAATATTTTTTGGTATTTAGTCAAATTAGCCCTTGTTGCCTTGTCTTTGAGCCGAAACTTTAAAAGAATATTTTACCTTGAATGAGGCAAAAAGGGATAATTTGAAATAGCAGCCATTTTGGAATAAGGCGTATTTGATGTATTTTTAAAACAAGCTTCATTTTTGATCCACTTGACAATCACCTTACATATTCTTGGAATAAGTCCAACTTCCTCCTAAGAAAATGAGATGAAAATGAATGTACATCACATATCTGAGAAACACAATTTTATTTGCCGCAACATATCAGGAAAAAAATACGAGAAAATTACACAAGAAACTTGCAACAATAACTTTTCATGTCACAGTGTTGCATGCTCCATGTAACAGTGCTAGGGATGTTTTTTTTTTCTTCGTGCAACCTTCCACTGAGCAACACATTGCGAGTTTTAGAATTGGATTAATAAACTCGTGCTACGTTGTTGGTTTTTCTCACACTAGTGCTGTGCAAAAAATCATTGTCCCGTGAAACAAAGCCTTAAAGGTCCTAATAAATTGTGTTGGAGGCTTTTCTAGCTTACATTTGTTCCCATCATTGTGTATGTCTTTCCAGCACTTGTTTGACCATAAGCAAATAAGCAGGCATTGTAACCTTCAAATGCTGCATCTAGCACACCCTGACCAAGGTCTGAAAACACCTGAAATGAATTGTTCAGTACACAGTTGACATAGAAAAGCATCACATCATCATCATAAATCTAAAAGCTCAAAATTAACTTTGTCATCCAAACTTGTGATGGCACATTCTCCCACAGTGCCTAGACACAGACTTGAGACTGGTTTCCACCACCTTGTAGAAAATTATGACTGTTCAGATTTTTGACAACAGGCATCTTTAGACTGACGGCAAATTACGAAATTGAAGAATGCTACATTTGGCAAAAATACTGTTGAAACATGAAATTTTAAAACCTCATCTGATGTGCCAAAAAAAAAACATGGCACCCTCAATTTTTGGCACTGTACTTGCAATTTGTTGGCACCACACTTCTACTATTGATGTACAGTGCATTGGTGCAAAACAAACTTTGGAACACGTGCCCAAAATGTTAGGGCTGTTGCCGAGGGGTAGGATAGTTTTTGCAAGGGTAATCGAGACATGCATGGTGCAGAAAAGTCAAGGTGCAGGGTTCGTACACTACTGGACCATCAAAATTCCAGGACTTTTCCAGGACCAGGAATAGCTTGGAAAGCGTTTGGGATTAACGACAGGTACGATTTTGAAATATTTTTCATGTTCACTTGTTGCCCGCAAAAAACTTGCAAAATTTGACTGAAGAAAATTTAAAAGAAAATCATTCACTGTCATTGGAAAAGTCTAATTTTCCATGACTTTCAAGGACCAACACATGATTTCCAGGTTTTCCAGGCCTGGAGTATAAAATTTTAAATTTCCAGGTTTTCCTGGACCCGTACGAACCCTGAAGGGACTAATTTTTTGCTTGAAAAATGTTTTTTTTTCCCTTGAATCCGCAGGTACCAGATCAATAAGAATTTATATATATATATATATATATATATATTTATGAATTAACTGCAGACACTACTGTTTTGGCCTTCTGGGCCTCATCAGTGCAGTGCTGATGCTAGGATGGAGGCAAGACTAGGTAGCCACCCCGAATGATCCCACACATGTGGTATCACCTAAGTCATGCCAGAGTGCTCAAACTAGAAAACTAGTGAGCTATGCGCAGTGCTAACGGCAATGACTCATCCTAGAAGAGTGCTCAATTTGGACATAAAGCAAAGCTTTGTAATTTAAAGAAAGCTTTTTTTACTTTAAATTACAAAGCTTTGTAAATTAATAATATTATATATATATTATTATATATATTAAATCATTTATAATTTATTATTTATTATTTGCTTATTTACCTGCTCCTGTGTAATAAAGTGTTGATGCTTTGGATCTGCTGACCAGTAGGAGTAATCAAAAAAGAACTCCTTCTTGAAATCCCGTGCCTTGTCCCCTTCCATGACAGCACCCTCCCCATAAAGCTTCAAAGAGAAAAACTTGCTTAAATTTCAAAAAATAGACTATAGTAGTAGCAAAGGATAAATATTTTTGAGGCTGCAATTTGTCATGGGAGTCATCCACTGTAACAAAAAAGTTTTTGAGAGTCCAGCCCACTGGACTCATTTAGCTCATTTAGCTCTTGGGGCTAACATGTAAAAAGATAATAATAATAATAATAATAATTAATAATGCAATAATTTTATTAACAAATTCTTATACAATCTTAAATTTACAATTATTTATCTATTAAAATGCTAAAAAAGATATTACCACAATTCTATTTTTTACTGAAGACATTAAAATCTGAATAAATTCAATAATAATAATAATAATAATAATTGATAATAATTATAATAATAATAATTATTATTATTATTAGTAGTAGTAGTAGTAGTATAACAGTAGTTAAAAACAGTTAAAAAAGGTTAAAAACGATAAAAAGCTATAAAAGCTAAAACCGACGACGTTTCGACGTTAACATAACGTCATTATCAAGTCAAGAATGTATAAAAATAAGTTCTATAAATACTAAAACGAACAATAAGAGAAAATAATTTACAGATTAAACAAAAAGTTTTGCACGTATGGAGTCCGATTGCATGTTCAAATTAGGTTTGAATTTCTTGATATAAAGCATTTCAAACACTAAACAATCAAATTTCCCCTGAAACTTTCTCAGAATCTTAAAATGACTCTCATTCAAACGATCCCTCCTGCCATGCGCTTCATGAAAATGCTTGCCAATTGCCGAATTTTTGTGTTCAGCGACAAAAAAACTTGTCAAGGCTTGATGAAAACTTGTCAAGGCTAAGTTTTTAAAATGACAGAAAATGATAAATGAACAATGACAATCTTTCAAACAGCCACAAATATAGTAATTAGAAGGTCACACTAGTTCAACTCCTGTTAGTAGCAGTCAGAATTTTTTTTTAGTACCCCCAGTCACCATTGATAAACACAACTCTTCACTCATAAATGTAGTTTTCAAATAGTATGGCTTTGAAAGCTTCAAGAGCCCTCAAAAAAAAATTCAAGATGTCATAGGACCACTTCTTAAGCAAACAAATTGTTTAGTTATGACGCAACAGACACTTTAGGTGCATTCATTTGGAACACTCCAGAATACAAAATACATTCTGGAATATGTTGTTCAATTATGCTCCTCGTACCAGAATAAGTTTCAATATCTAAGCATTTCCGAATGAGAATAGCTCCCAAAAGAATGCTCCCCCACCTTGATCCAAACGTTCATATTCTGGAAATATTGTAAATCAATGCACATCAAATAGTGCATGAAGTTAAACCAGCAACCATGTAAGTCTAAAAAAGACAAAACACCTAGTAGCAGACCCACACTTTCCAGCCCTAAGTTTAATTTGTTTACTTTTAATGGAACCAAAAACAGTTCACCAGAGACATGATATATTGTGCTGGCACCAGGTGCAATATCACAACCTGCAGGTTCTAAAGTCAGACCGGATCAACTCAGATCACTTGACTCAGATCGATGTAAAAATGAATAAATCCTCAATAAATCACCCCAACCATAACCCTGACCCTAACCCTAGACTTAAAATGAGCAAATCTTATATTTGCTACTGAAAACCGGTTTTTACATCGATCTGAGTCAAGTGATTGGAGTTGATCCAGTCCGACTTTTGTAACTGCCCAATCACAACTTATCAACTTTTTGTGTCACATACTGTACTAACTTCTTCGAACTTGCCTACTGGTGCACACAATACAAGTTCAATGGGAGAAGAGAAAAATATATAAGCAACCAAGACCTAATCCAACAAAAACAAAATTAATAAAATGCACTAAAGCAACCGAGGAGGCTGGAAGGAGATGATATAATGGCTTATTAACGTGTGATCGGTTTGATAAAAATCCCCCTTCAATTATCTTGTAAAAAGTGAATTGCTGTCATTTTAAAACGTTAAAAAAACAATCAAAGTTTTATCTCAAGACAAATCTTTCAGCTAAACGAAACTCATGTGACAAACGCCTGAGAAAAAGATGGGAGATTGTGGTACTGTTAACGTTCAGATGTAACTCACGTGTCGTCGTTTTAAAGAACATTTCAAATAAAAATTGACTACCCTGCGAGAAGGGTAAAAATTGACAAACTCGTGACGAAAACATATTTGATGCGCATATTTGTCACAACGACACAAGTATTCGAAGTTCGGCCTTTCATTAATTAAAATATAAACGTTTAAAACGGCACGTTGTGACACATAATTCTCGCACAACATACACTCGAATTAACTTATCGTGATATTCGCAACCGGAAATGCAATGTGTACCCTGAAATAAACCAGCATTTCCCAAGGGAAAAAAGCAGTTAAAACCAACACAAAACCAATTTTTACTGGAATTGTCAGTAGAAATCCGACTTAATTCGTGCTTTTTTTTCCGTTTTGTTTGTTTTCACATATTTGTATTCATCGAGTTGTCACGCTGAGAACACGCGAAATCAACAACACGCATTCACTTCCCGACAAAAGTTGATTGTCCTTTTCAGACCTCAGCTTGGCGTTTATGGTACGAAGGAACACGTCTTTTTTTCAACTTCAAGAAATCGTTCATCACTCAGACGGCAGACAAAAATCAATAAAAGACGAAAGGGCGCTTCTAGTTGACCTGCAGAGCAGAAAGTGAAAGCAATTCTACGATCGATTACGATTTGAAATGTACGTCATGCAATATTTTCGGCTCGTTTCATGCTGATTTTATTCATTAAACACTTACATGTAAACAAAACTGCAATAAACTACACTTTGAAAGCTAGCCAGATGATAAAGCAGCTATTAACACCACCAGGCGCAACTGCTAAATCCCACTATTCCACGCTTAAAAAAAGACAGAGAGAACATAATGGAGCCTGTCTTCTTATGGTTTGGCAGCTTAAAATTGAACGATCTTTTGATAAGACGGATGACAAAAAAATATTAATTCCGAGACTGGTGTTGTATAAACTATTGTTTTGTCTGCATCGATCAGTGCGCTTCACCTTGCACCTTGCTCCTCAACCGCAGCTATAGTACTATAAAAAGCTCACCTTAGTGTTAAATATTGTTGTTTTTTGGCCCTCCATTTGAATAATACATTTAGATCCGAGCTCTAACTCCCTGTGAAATAAGGAAACCGAAACTGTTAAATTCTTGTAAGATTTTAAAGCAACGCTCGTTAATTAGGTCGTTCGAATAGCGTGGCCACGAAATAACGAAATATGAGCGAGCAGTTCACCTGTTGTTCAAGGGACGAGTTCGCACCGCGACTTTCAAAGAAGCCATCGTGATTTGCCCAGAAACCGGCGAACATTCACCCTTCCAGTAGGTTGTTGAGCCGCTAGTAGTTATTGGACCTGTCACGACGCACAGAGTCTTGAAGAACTTGCTATCTTTGTACGGTAAACCATTCTAGCTCCAAAGTATGAAACAAACAAAGGCGCGAATAAGAAATACTTCTGGCGACTCTCCTAAGCTTGTCGCAATGGAACTACTGTTTCTTCCTTGTAGGCGCTGATACAACTTGTTGTTCGGTCAAAAAATCCACATCTTTCGCCCTTGGAACTAAACTAATGAATAATTTTACTTCTTCGAACGCTTCGTTGGCTTTTGCCAGCAAAGGCGAAAGCCTCGCCTGAATCGAAGTGAACACAATGTGTCGGAAAGGTGGATTTCCACAACACAAAAGGCGTCGTGATGAAAGGCGCTTTTCTGAGTGAGTCAGGAAACGCGGATGGCCTTTCCTTTCGCGTTCAATCCAGCAGAAAATCTGAAATGCGAATGAAAACACAACCTGTTCTGAAATAGAGACAAGAACTTTGTGACATGTTAGAGTTTCGCAGTAAATATTCAAGTAGAAACACCTTCAAAATGAACTAATTGCCTTCAACCAATCAGAACATGGATTAGAATGACGTCGCCCAATCAAAAAGTACTTCTGGTGAAGATTTGATTCATGTGGGAAAGCCCGCCAATCTGCGGTGAAAAAAACTTGGCAATTGGCCCCAAAGCACTCACTTTTCGACGCTTTTTATGTTCAGAGCTGAATTCTGTATGACCTTTAGACGGACATTCAAAATATTTCAATTAGGAAACATTACTTCAACACCTCTCATTTTCCCTCAAGTGCTGAAAGCAAAGAGGTGTTGACGAGTTTCAAGAGTGTATAAATAAATACGTCGAAGCCAGTCATATTGTTCAATAACACCTTCTTCACTAACTTTCAGTATCGAGCGACTGTTCTAGCGGAAGGTAAATTACATCTTTTGAGGACGTAGAAAAAGCTAGAGAAACTACGTGTTCACTATAAATGATTAATCACTCTAAATGAAATGATTAATCAATCCAAATGAATTAAACAGTTTGGTTCTGGGACCGACTGGTAAAAAAAGAATAGTCAAAAGGAAAAAATGATTGACTGGAGCGAAAAAGGGGGTCCGAAAGTTAACCACTGTTTCAGGAACCTCTGATTTCGTTGATTAAAGTGTAAAACAGGTACTGTGAATCTCATTCTGAACGATTCTGGTGAAGTTAACAACGATGGTTCTGGTCAGCAAATATTAGGCATGTGAAATATTCACATTTGTTCAGCTGGATTGTTTTCATGCATGAATAAAATTTGTTATTGATTGTTCAGTTTTTTGCCTTAGGCATCAATTTCTCGTAAAACTCGCTATTCGCGCGGTTACAGTCGCTTGGTTTTTGGAGAGTTGTCTCGACAGAAAGCAAAGATTAACCGCCTACTAAGTGGCATAACTTTCTGCGTACGAGCACGGTTTATTTCGCGGCGGTTTGGTTTACCACAGCTGGAACAAATCAGACGAAAACAGCCAGAAGGAAAATACAATATGTAAATATAGAGTCAATTAATTCGCATAGCTTCTCCAAAATTTGTGACAGTATACCTCTTATCAAAAGAGCCAGAAAATGGGCCTCTGGTATATTCAGTGAGGAAATCGAACGCGGAAGTATTAAAAGAAAACAGCGAAATATCACAGAACCGGCAGAAAACAACATCTCAGTGCACCAGGAAAAACGGCGGACGCTTCACTAGGGCTAGGCATTGGTGCTAGTTTTCGCATAAGCGGATTTCCTGGTTTTAGTGTAGATATAATACCGACCGAACGGTTTAATTCTGCCCACTAAATCCTGAATGCATTAGGGAATCGTGATTAATGGGATAAAAAATCTACAGGTTCAAAACCGTTACCATAGTACTCCAAATTGTAAGCTCCAACGTTAGGTCATTGAAAAACATAGAGCCGAATTTTCCTCCTGTATACTTCACTAACTAATCGCTTTTATTTTTCGACTCAAGGAAAGCTGGAAAAATACTTATGTGTTCAGCCACAGAAATTTTCGTGACGTCCGTGATATTGTCGCTTGTTTTTCGTCATTGCAAACCGTTCCGACGATACTCTTGAAGCCTGGTTCCCACTTGTGCGATAAGCACAGGCATATCTTACTGTTAATAGCCCTTTTCCCGATATATTAGTATTCAGCTTCACTCGAGGCTTGGGGGAATAAAACAAAGGAATCGAATAAACATCTCCACATGCTTTTTCAAGTTCCTTTGTTTTACTCCACCAACCCTCTATGCCAAGGTGAATATTATTCATCGGAAAGGGTCTATTTTGGTGCTTGTGTTTATGCTTACTGCACGTCCGTCCGTTCCAACTTGTGAAATAAGCCGCACAAGCTTGGGATAATTAAGCGCGAGATAAGAAAAAGCACGGGGGGAGGTTCCTTTTTTTATTCTCATGCTTATCGCACAAGTGGGAACCAGGCACTTTTATTTGCTATTTCTTTAACCAAACTTTAGGGCATGCAACTTGCACGTACTGCTAAGCTTGGCCGTGAGGTAAACGTGGTTGCATGTAATTATCTGTAACGTCTATTTCCAGCGTCCTTTATGCGGGATAGTGTTCCGGTCAGACATTCTAAAAAGCAGATAAGTAGGCTATTAAGGGAAACCGGAGATTACGTTGAAATGACAATC
Source organism: Astreopora myriophthalma (assembly GCA_014634185.1). Classification (NCBI taxonomy): domain Eukaryota; kingdom Metazoa; phylum Cnidaria; class Anthozoa; order Scleractinia; family Acroporidae; genus Astreopora; species Astreopora myriophthalma. The sequence goes on along the minus strand of BLFK01000391.1, from coordinate 1,209,926 downwards.
CTTTGATGGTAAAAGAAAGAGCACCAAGAGAAAGTTTAAATCAGAAAGTCTGAACAGCACAGTTTTAGAATGACGACATCGCATGCATCGCAACTTGATGTGAATTCAAACTGAATGCCTCAGTGGCAGGGCTTCTTAAATGGTAAAGGGATATAATTAATAGTGAATGCTCTTTAGCAAATCTACTAAGTCGGACTTCTGACGAAGGCAAGATCAGAAGTTTTCTGTGGCGTCCGCGTGAAGAATGTGGAAGGGGCCTGGAACTGAGGGACACTTTTTGTTGCACCCTTGGCGTCATAGGCCATAGGATGGTGGAGGTGTGTGTGTGTGT
>BLFK01000391.1:1181055-1206055 GCA_014634185.1 Astreopora myriophthalma | reverse complement strand
TTGATCAAAATGCAATAGATTATCATGGTATTTATCAAGGTTCAGCATTAACCTTGCTTTGAACAACTGGGCCCACAGCAGTTCTTACAATTTGGGTCAACTGTTTCATACTCTCTCACCACCTACCTCCCCCCCAAAATAATTGCTGTGTGTGAATAAATTATGCACAATTACTTCAATAATGCCGTTTGATTTTAAGGACTCAAGTTGACAGACCTACAACATGTATCCTCAAGGCTTCAATGCCCATAACTGTGTTCAAACCAGAGGCATGTTTGCCCTCAACACCAAGGTCCTGTCTAGCATACTCCCCCATGATCAATGATCATTTAAGTACCTCTCACTCTTTCCCATCAGGAAACATGGCCCCTAACAAGCGGCAATCTCTGTGGAAGAGTGGTCGTGTATTCTTCCTCACTCCTCAAGTTCTTCAAAATGATTTGAACCGTGGATCATGTAAAGCTGACGAGGTTGTCCTTCTGGTGGCTGATGAAGCCCATAAAGCACTTGGAAATCATGCCTACTGTCAAGTAAGGATATGACATATCCACCTGCAATCTTCACATAACAATAACAATGTTTGTGGCTGTAAAAATGTGCTTCTGTTGTGTCGTATAGGTGGTTAGAGAAATCTCAGGATACACTAGAAATTTCCGAGTCCTTGCTCTGAGTGCTACACCTGGAGATGACCTAGAGGTAATCATATCTGTGAAATAAACATAATATAGTCATGTAAATATAGTTGAATCCTCATTGACTAATCATGGAGTAGAATACCTATTTGGGTCAGAAAGGTACTTAAATGGAGGCAGGCATTACTCAGACATAAGTATTTGGAGGGATTCTACTTTAAGGTTGCAGCATTAGGACCCATGCAATGGTGCCTGGTGACAGTTTTGCTGCAATAATTTAAGGGCTCTGGGCACAAACATTCTAACTGACTTTTGCGTGATTTTTAGGTCATTTCGCAAAATCGTGGCCAGTTTCCACCGAATCAACTGCACTAAAATTATGGGGTGGTGAATATCCCCATGCCATATGGCAAAAATTAGGGCAATCTGATGAAAAGAAGCGAAATTTTTTTTCCTGTATTTCATATTTTCTTGGTCTTGTGTGCAGGGCCTGGAATTTTTTTTCTTTTCCTTTGTTATTTTGTTCACATCAGTTAGGGTAGGTGATTCCATAACTTAATTTCCATGTATTGCGCGAAATTTGGCCGTGATTTTGCAAAATGACCAAACGCACTAAAAAAGTCAGTTAGGACGTTTTTGCTCTGAGCCCTTCAATTGATTACTGGAAATTGCCTCCACAACTTCACAAGGCAAAAATAGTTGATCACTTTGCTTTTACCTTGCAAACATTTTGATTTACTTTTTGTGGATTTTCTTTTCCAACCAGGCTGTCCAGCAAGTTATCACCAATCTTCTAATCTCTCATATGGAGCTTCGTTCTGAAGAATCACCCGATATCCAGCCATATACACATAGCCGACTTGTTGAGAAGGTTGTTGTCTCACTTGGAGAAGATATTGCAAAAATTAAGGCATCATATTTGAGGGTATGCAAGGTTGAATGGTAATGAATTGAAAAGTGCAATTTATTAGTTGACGCATTGTTCTTAATCTAGCTTTTGCTGTTATTATTAATGACCGTTAATGCAGGTCCTGGAGTCTGTTGTGGGCCGGCTGTATTGCCAACGAGCTTTGTGGCAAAGAGATCCTCAGCGAGTCACCAAGTTCATGCTGTTGAGTGCAAGAGATCAATTTAGAAAGAGGATGAATGAGCAGGGAGGATTGGTAAGGCTGCATGCAGACAGATGCAACAACTCCCAGCATCATTGGCCCAAGAATGTTGGGAAGATGTTGGAAAGTGTTGCCAGTGGTGTGCAAATGGATGAAACAACTTCCAACATTGTTGGGTGATACATGGTTAATGTGTTATTTCCACGGAAATCATGTGTGGTGTGCGTGCACGGCCCCAACATTGGTGGGAGAGCTGTGCAAATGGATCCAACATTGTTGCACTATGCTCATTAGTGATCACAGAACAAAAGTAATGTTGGGAGCTGGTGGATCAAAAGTTTGACCACTTTCAAACATCAAGCAACAACATGCAAGTGCAGAGTGTGCAAATGGACCCAAAATGGAGCAATCATTAATGTTGCAACTCGTTGGCCAACAATGTTGAGTTGGTTCGCATGAGACTTAAGTAATGATGTGGTTTGTCATCCTCAGAAAAACTCAATAACTGGTATTCAGTTGTAATGGTAAATTGAATTTTGATTGTTTTTGTTTTTGAAGGAGCGTAACCAACAGAGTCGTATTGAAGGTGACTTTGCCATGTGCATAAGCCTGTACCATGCTTATGAGCTGCTACTGCAACATGGCATCTTGTCATTCTACAATTTTGTTAAGGGCATAATGGATGGAACCAAAGGACTGGCTAGAGCCAAAACTGAAATCACCAAGAACTGTGAGTTCTCACAGCTCATGGATGAACTGCGGGAGGAAATTGAGCCTCCAATGGAAAGTGATGCTGGCAATAACAGTCTTTTGTTCTCCCAGTTTTCTCCAAGAAGGCGTGCCCTCATGAATGTCCCAAAGCCGAGCTCAACTTTTAAAAGTCACCCCAAGCTGATGAAACTTAAGGAAATTGTTCTGGAACATTTTGAGAAGTTTCGGGACCAGGAAGGAGCTGATGTCAAGGGTGTGGCTACTCGGGTTATGATCTTCTCACAGTACAGGGACAGTGTCAATGAGATAGCAGCCATGTTGGCCCAGTACAAACCCTTAGTGCGAGTTATGAGTTTCATTGGACAGCAGTCGACTGGAAAGAGCTCCAGGGGTCTTACACAAAAAGAGCAGCTCCAGGTAGAACTAAAAAACACGGCAAACTCACCCTATTCCAAAAATACCCAAAACACGGCAAACAGGGTTCGTACGGGTCATGGAAAACCTGGAAAGTCATGGAATTTTAGTATTTCAGTTTCCAGGCCTGCAAAGTCATGGAATTTAATTATCGGTCATGGAAAGTCATGGAAAATTATAGTTACGTGTGGTAGGTAAATTATTGCAGATGTCGAAGCAAGGACAAAGTAAAATACAGGCGAGTTATATGTCAGAAAATACCCCCAAACAAGCATGATTTTGACAGTTTTCGAAAGTGACAGCTAAAGTCTCATGGTCATGGAAAACTGGTAAAAGTCATGGAAAAGGTCCTGGAAAGTCATTGAATTTGAAAAGCTCTTAAGAGTACGAGTACTGGCCAAACTCACCCTATTCCCGTGTTACAGGCCATTCTATCCGTTAACAAGAACTACATTCCGCTCATAAGCCTTCACTCTCATGGTCTTTGGCCTGGTTCATTACCTTTCCATAGGTTGTGCAACGTTTTCGTCAAGGCGGATACAACACCCTTGTGGCCACATGTGTTGGCGAGGAGGGACTGGACATCGGTGAAGTGGACCTGATTGTATGCTTTGATGCGCATGCGTCACCGATCCGCTTGGTACAGAGAATGGGCCGAACGGGACGCAAGCGAGATGGCCGAATTGTTATACTCGTCACGGAAGGCAAAGAAGAGCAGGTCTAGGTTTTAAATTAAGCTGTCGCTGCCAAGTGTTAGACCGTTTCATTTAAGGTTTAAAATGATGTGCGCGGAGGCACGTTACTAAATTCGACATTAAGAGGAACAGCTTTTATAAAATGTTTTGATATTTGGTAGTGAGGTTAGTTGCAGTTCAGCTAGTGTGGTCGTGATAATGAAACATAAGATCAACGACAGAAAGACAATATTCGGCGTAATTTCCCAAGAGTTTCTCTCGCGCCTCCTTGAATGTTGTCCAAATCTTACCTCTACAGTTTTACTTGTCAATTCTTCAGTGTTCAAAGCGAATTAAGTTGTCTCAACTCCTTACGGCCCACCAAAACATTCTTTAAAAAATGGTCTACAGTCCAGGTCACGTTTTTTGTTTGTTTGTAGGTTTATCAGAAGAGCCAAAGAAGTAAAAAGTCCATTCACAAAGCCGTGATGCAGGCGGCCAAATCATTTGATCTTTACACTGAAAACTCTCGAATGGTTCCCCGACAGCTGGCACCATCAGTCCTGAAAATGGAGATGACAGTTGGTAAATTCCAAGCTCAGAGGTATGTTGGTTCGGACTGTAGTCTGCAGAAAGAAGTAAACTTGGCTGCCGCTTTTCAGCCATTCAGTCAGTCAGGCGGTCGACCAGTCACTCAGTCCCCAGTCAGTCAGTCAGTCAGTCAGTCGGTTGGTTGCTTTGTTTGGTCGCCATCATTCGGATGTCAAGCCATTCAGTCTTTCGTCAGGTAGTGAGTCAGTGGTTATGGCAGCCCTAAACATCAGTGCTTCACTCCCTAGCGCCGCAGTACCAGTTTCTCGTAGTAGATACCGTACGTAAGAAACTAAGTCCCGAGTGTTTTACTTTCAGCAAAAGCAAAAAGAAGGGAAGGCCCTCAAATGATGGCAACATAACAAAGTTCACTTCCAAGTCGGCAGCCACCACATCGAAGAAAAGTGATGGCTTTTTGACGTACGAGGAACTAGTGTACTGGCAGGAGCATTTCAGACTTCCTGATCACGAGGCTGGGCTGTCACCACAACTCTCCGTGACAAAGAGATCGAGACGTTCTTCAACGGAAGCTAGGAAACCTGTCATGCAGCCTTCTCTGACGGATTGGCTGCCATGGCAAACCACACTGCATCCAGTTAAGGCTGTTTCGCATTCCCGTCGGACGGAACATTTAGTAGAGCTTTTGGAGTTCACGGAACTTCACGGCTCTCGCGATGATGACGCCGAAAGTTACGATCTGGAAATGATGTCCTTTTTGAATGACGAAGACATTTTGAAACCGGGAGAAAAGGAAGGGGATCATGCGGAAGATCCTAGGGGCGAGAATATCGATAATTGTTGGGAGGTTGCGGAAAAGACAAGTAAAATTGCAAAGAAAGGGAAAAGTACACGGAAGAAACTTCTTATGGGAAAAGAGGACTTTGAAACAGAAGACAACAAAAAGAATTCAACAAAAGAAGATAAGTATGCTGATTCAAATGCGGTGAAGAACGCAAAGGGTGCGAGGAAGCGTTCGCCCGAGAACAAAGCACGCTGGAAGGATTATTTGAAAAAATTTGATGATAAAGATGAAGATTTTGAGTCTGATGGTGGAAATGCTGCCTCGGGGTCAAACGCGAACATTCAAGTCGACAATTATTTGCAAAACCGAGAAGATGAAGCTCAGCTGAAGGATTTTGCCGATGTGAGAGAAGCGTGTGATGTAGATGCCAAGATAACAGGAACAGAGGAAGAAACAAGGGTGGAACAAGAGGAAAGACAAGCCAACAACGGGATTAACTATGAATTTGACCACATGAATGGAAAGGAGTCCGACGATAGTAGTGTTTCTGAAAACGCTGAGGACGAACTCTCCGATCTGTTCCCGACTACAGCACCATTCGTCCATGGTTTTAGTCCGGCTTTTAAGATTCGGCAAGCAGCTTTTAGATCAACAATGGCATCGATTCCCATACCTCCCTCATTGGAGAGTTTGGATAAGATCACTTCGTCACCTGCTTGTGGGGAACTTCAGCATGTAGACTTACAATATGAATGGAAAGCTGGTGAAGAGTTCCGAAAAACCCTCCACAAAAATGACAAGTTAAGTCCGTCAACCGCAGCTGCGCCAACAGCTACGAGCTTCACATGCGACTCGCTCGTAGAACCATTTCTGATGTCTGATTTTCTTGAAGAAGATGAACATGGGACCCCTGAAAAAGAAGCTGGCGAAGGTAACACTATGAAAAGTAGTCCCTTAGATAACGAAGATGGAAATTCTCCGTGTCCTGTAAATCCGTCCTCAAAGATTAGGATCGGTCATTCAACCGCTGTGCACGGTAACGAAGGGAGCGATGAAAACGTGCTTATTCAACGGAATCAGCTCTCGGGAAATAAGACATTCGCAGACGATGTTAATAAAGTCGGGGCTGAAAACAGCGTTGCGCAGTTCTCGCGTGAAGTGGTGAAGGCGACTGACACGCGTGGAGTCGCGAAGGATTTCGTAAAGCGTCAAGTACCAAGGGTTGGGGACTTAGAAGCAGAGAACTGCCAACTTGTTGGGAATGATAATTTTGGAATTGGCGTGTGGTGTGGCAGTCCAGAAATGGAAATTACTAAGCTTGAAGATATGGAAGGCTTCGCGGAGGAAGACGCTGTCTTTGCTGAGGCGTTTTTCATGGATGTTACAGATGACGATGCTTTGACGAACATTACTCTACCTGAAGATAGTGTAACCAAATTTGATGTCGGAGGAAGAATCTCTCGCGAGGCAAACGATTCACAACCGTCTAGAGCTGAAAACAAGCTGCAAGTCTCAGAAACTACTTTTGAGACCAGAGAACGTAAAGCGGCAGATTCTCGTGGTGAAACAGCTAAAATTTCAGTTGCATTTGATTTACAGCCTTCCATTAGTAAGCTGAGTGCATTTCAACGCAATCCTGCGGATAAAGAAATTTCATCAACCATGGAAAATCACTTAACTAGAGATCCAGAATCAGAGGTGAGAAAGAACAGTGGAGTTTTGAAGCAAATTAGACGAAGTCTTACTGAGGAGTCTGTACTGAGAGAACCGGTGCAAACCTTAGCTGCTCAAGATGTCCAGACAAGAGGTGAACACTCAAACACTATTGCTTCTGATGTCGATACAGATACGCTGGATCAAATGAGGAATTCTGTAGCGTTACCGCCCGCTGCGTCGAAAGCAATCTCTTTTGCCGGACAAGAAACAAAGAAGTTCAGCTTAAAGGCAAAACAGGTTGCGAACAACTCACGGGGACAAGACGTGGAGATGGAAGCGAACATGACAACTGAAAACATTGATGCTGGTAGCAATGGCGACAATGATGGCAGCAATGTTGGTACAAACACTAGGCAGACTGTTGGTAGCAACGCTGGTGGCAGTGATTGCAGCATTACTGGAAATAAAACTATCAGTGATGGTGACAGTGTTTGCAGATTGAAGTTACCAAAAAAACTGAAACTTAGTAGGAAACGCACTTCGGAAACGAAAATTAAAGAGAGTTGTAAAACTGTTAATCGAGCCAAGTCTACAACTTTCCACGTTTCAGACTTGAGTTGCAGAGAACAAAATATTTGTGCTGCAAACTTAGATAGGCCTAAAGTGAATTCCTTATTAAGGGACACTGAGGGTAGGGACTCGGAAAAGGCACTTCAGCGCACCGTTCCCAAGGACACTGTCCCTGAAGGCTCTTATGAATCGGTCGATGGTGATAGATTTTCCGCGAATCTGTCGAATTTGCGAACTCTCAACGGCACCGTGGTAGCCGTATTGGAAAGCGACGATGAAGAAGATGTTGTTCGACCTGCTAAGAGGGCGATCTCTTTTAGAAAGCGAGCTTTGTCAAGTCCGTGTTCTCAAGAAGAATTTAAAAGACCCGCTAGTCCCGTAAAGCAGCAGGTTAAATCGCGTTACCGTTTGTCATCAGAGAGTGAAGAAGACTTTGAAGACCAAAAATCAGGTCAGTTTCACTGTTGTGTGCTTAGCGGTTTTCGGCTGGACCTCGGTGTTATAAAGCTGTAAACATCTGTTTGCTGCCGTTTCACTGACTGTCACATATCATATGCCTTGCATCTCCACTCCCCCTTTAATGAAACCCACCTTTCAAATTGTGTGCAATACTCCCAGTTCACCCCGTACGATAAGTTCTCCTCTGTGGACTGGTGAACTGAAAATTGTGTCGCTGACACTGCTGTACCTGCCCAAAACGTTTACAGACTGGCAGGACAGACCTTAGCAGTGGGCAAGTTATTCTCGTTATTATGGCTTTTACCTTTCAACTTTATTTCCAGAGGTTCAAAGTAGGTCGGAATCGGTGAAGGTACCTCATCTGAAACACTCTGCTGGTCAGAAAGGAAAATCTCCTCAAATTAGTGCTCAACGGGGCTCTCGGAATTCACTTGATTCTGTACAGCGGAAGGTAGGTTTATCTTTGAAGTTAGAGGAAAAAGTTCAAAAGTGTAATATTTTATATCTAGCGGGTATTTGTCGCGTAGTTTGAAGAGAATAATTTTGTATGACGTTAGAGGGAGAACCTTGAAAATGAGTTTCGTTGTTACGTCGAGGCCATTTGTAACTTGCTTGCCTTTCTTCGATTTCCTCCCTAGAAAAACAAGAACGAGGCTCTGAAAAATCATTTTCTGGACGACGAAGCGGAATTGTCTGGCAGCGATATCAACGGCTTTTCATCTGATGGGGCCGAGGACGACGAGGGCGACGAAATGGAGAGCTTTATCGACGACTCAACTCAGCTGACACAAAGGACTCCTTGCAACACGAAAGCTCGGCCAGTTGGTTCACCTGTAGACATGATGGCGGTTTATAGACAATCTCTCCGAAGTCCACTGTGTGGCGCACTCAACTTTAAAACGCCCGCCTTTCATATGCAACGGAACAGGTACAAAATGGTTTACAGGAACAGAAGTCCTAACGAGGAAAGCGAATCCGCCTCTGAGGCTGAAGAAACTAACGAGTTGGAAAGCATTCTTGAAAACGAGCTTGAGCCGGAGGAAGAAATTGGCGAGGAAAGTCAAGACGAAAACGAGGCAAACACGCGGCGTGAGAACGAGGCACATACCTGGAGCGAAAGCGAGGCTGGACGCGAAGGTGAAAACGTTGAAATAAAATGTCGTTCGCACATGGAGAAATCGATCGAGGAGAGTCAAATTGGACGTCCAATTAAACGAATGAAGCGAAAGCGAATTTTGGACGACAGCTTCGATGAGGAAGTTTCATCCAAGTTGAGTAAACAGAGATACGTTTCAGAAAATTGCCACAAAGAAAACACCGCAGAAACTAATGCCGGTGTATCCTCATTAAATCGTAACACGCAAATGCAACCCTCTTCGTCAAAACCTTCCCTTGCTTTAGCTGCTACAACACAATTTAATGGCAGCTCATCCAGGGATAACGAAGAGAGCATGCGTGAAGGGAGAATGCCTGAACATGCATCTTTCCATGACTGGAACAATGACGTCAGTGATAGCGAACTGTTGGTTGCCTTTGAACCTGAGTGCGTCAAAAAGTCTTCTGTTCAGTAAGTATTGTTTTTCAGAAACGAAACAGGCCATGATTGACGTCCGGTCGTCATCAACGACAGGTCAATTTGAAGTGCGATCAACAACCCTTACCCTTAATGAAGCAACTTAAGCGGTTGCAAGGAAGCCTGAAAAAATTCAGGCTTGAAAGGGACTCGAACCCTCGTTTCGCATTTGCTGTTTTAAATCTTCTCTACCCTGCCCACAGGTCCCTCGTGTTCTTGCGAGCTATCCTATGGCCGGGTGAGCCCATGGTAGGTGAACTCGCTTAACAGCTGCCATAGTGGCCTGTTAGAAAAAGTGATTTGTACAAAATGTGATTTTTCTTGTCAGACCCCCAGGCAATCCTGTACAAGACCAAGACCAAAAAGAAATTGCAGTCGCCATGGAAAGGACAGATGATGTTGCCATGGAAATAAACGAGTTTCCTACGTTCTCTGTGGGCTTAGACTTTTTGTGGGAGGGCATTTTGAAGAACAGTGGAGCTAAGAGGGAGCTTGATTCTTCAAAGGACTCTAAAACGACTTTTAGAGATGAAGAGAACGAGATCTGTAGGGAAAAGTCCAATTTTCACAGCAATAGAAACGAGTTCTCAAATGCTGTAAAATCAATTAGAGAAAGCAGTGGTTCGCATGGAGTGGCAAATTTTACAAAAATAGCTCCGCGGACTAATCAGTCGTCGGGGAATTCTCGACCGCTCGTGAATAACTTGCAAGAGGGGAACCAGGTAAACGCTACCCAAGAAGTTTCGCAGCATAAAGTTTTCAATTCAAGAAGACCTGCAACACAGAATGTTCCTAAAACAAGCACGCCAAATGCAAGCTTGATTTCTTCCGATCAAAGACTCGTTTTGAACAGTTTCGCGCCGCTGACAGGTATGGATCAAAGCACTGACCAGTACCCTGCCCCAAGAACGCATGCGAAGTTACAGGTTGTTACGCCCTCGTGTCGCCCCAGCCATCCCGTTACCAGACCCTCCATTAGTCCTCTGCTCAGGGTAAGAATCAAGTTAGTTGAGTTTGTTTGTTATGGGTGAATACAACCAACCTAGAAACCAAGTTCCAAATATTTCGGAACTTGACTTATTTTGTTCGAAGAGTAGCCTTTATTGTCAATGCAGTAACATAATATTTCGTGTTGTTGTGCAGTCTTCAGAAAAAGACAAAGGGAAGACCGTTATCTTGGTTGATACTCGCGAGATCTCCTGTTCTCAGGTAACTTTTTAACCTAAAACATTCATATCCTATGTTTGCTCTAGACTGAGTGCTTTTTAACGATTTCGTATTTTTACTTTGCCATAACATCCCATACCCTGCCTTGCCTTACCATGGGTGCCCTAGCCTGTTTTACCATGTCCTATCTTGCCGATCCCTACTCTATCTTACTCTTCCTTACCCCACCCTACTCTACCTTAACCTGTCCTACTCCACCCCTACGTTTCCCTACCCCACCCACCCTTTCTTATCTTACAGAACCATGCCATTGCTCAGATTGAAACACGTTAAACAAAACGTTGATAATAGAAGCATGCATGTTGAAATCAGTGCTTTTATGTCTACGAAGCCTTTTATGTTCTTTTAGGTGGCTTCAATGTTGCGACTGAAGCATAACATCAAGGCAGAAGTTTGTCAGCTGACCAGCTGTGACTATATTGTCAGTAACAGGATGGCAGTGAAAAGAAAGTCGGCCTCCGGCAAGTTGAGAGTTCTTCCGCTGAGAATAACCTCTCTTTCTCACTTAAACGTTACTAGAGTTTTCTTGGGCCCATAGGTTTCTTACCATCCTCCCTGCCTGTGGTAGACTTTGCTTTAATTCTCCCCCTTTCGCCTTTTTCAATAAAAAGCGAACGAAATCAACCAAAAACGCAACAAACCAATCCGGTACAACGTTAACTTTCAAACCCAATAACATTTCAGTCCAAGTTAATATTTTCACGAAAGTTGGAATTCAATCACGTTTTTACAACATTGCTTAAAATATTTTCTGCGTTTTAGATGTTGCCAGTGCAGCTAACAGTCCTAAGCTGATCGAGTGTATCCGCAGAATGTGTGATTTGTATGACAGACCGTGCTTGATTATCGAGAAAGATCGCGTCAAACCAGGCGAAGTTGACAAGAAGTTGTGAGTACAATGTTCATTTTATTTTGCTGGCGAATGTGACAATGAATCACTTAGCTTACAACCTCTTTCGTCGAGGGCTTGGGAAGTAATACACCCTAGAAACGACTCCCCTCGGCTTAGTGATGAAGCACCAAACGATTCGTGACTTTGCCTCCTACAAAACGTACAATAGCTTTTTGTACTTTGACCAAACTGAAGACGTGGACGTCACGAAAGACAACAATGCACTGACTCCGCCTCTCAATCTTTTTTTTCATATCTCTTTTCAGCATTAAGACCAAAGCGTATATTTTCACACTGGCAAGCATCGCACAGACCCATGTCAAGATGCTGTTTAGCGACTCGCAAGGTATAAACACATGAATACCCCCCCCCCAAAAAAAGTGTTTTCGTTAAATTTGGAGATAATGCGTCATTATGGCATCATTTTTTGCCCACAGAGGACACAGCTAACCTTTTGAAGGAACTGGCCAACATGGAGACTAAGAAAGGAATGGGCATATATGCCCCTATTGCTCTTAGCAAAGAACGCGAGCAGGTACGATCACCTACGTTTGTTATGCTTAGATGAAATGTTCCGCTGTTTTCCAATGGGTTATCCGAGAGATTATTTAATTAGAACATGAACACCTCACTTTAGAGACGTTTGCTACCTCATAGTCAGGGTAATTTAACAGATACGTCGCAGCTCGTTCATTGGATCGCTATAGTACGTATCTCTTTGTGTTTAGGCTTAGGGGTCTATTCTATCTGATTTATGTTTGTTTAGCTCCATTGTTTTTAGAGCCAATCCGAAGAGCCGTTATAATGGTTTTGCACCGACCTTAATTTCTGGTCAAGCAGTTTCGAGTCTCGAGTTCTTAGCGAGGGGCGTTTTGCTACTTGAGCCGTACAGAATTGTGTTCGCGCGTGCACGCCTTTTGCTCATAGGCTCTGGCCAAAGTTCAATCTCGAGATCGAGCATTGCTCAATTCCACATTGTTTCCTTGATCAAATGCTGTTATTTTTTCAGGTTTTTCGCTTGCTCGTCAGTATTCCGCAAGTGAGTTACATTACAGCTCTCAACTTGTGTTCGTCCTTCAACACGCTCCAGGAAATTGTCAACAGGTTGGTTTGTGGCTCATCAGCTTGAAGTCTCGTCCCAGCCGAGGCCCGAGGGGCGTTGAGTTGAAAACACAACAAAAGAATGTTGATATGTAAAAACAAACTGCACGAGCAGTAGTTTAGTTTTGATTGTGTTTTGCACTTTGTAAACTTGCCCTCACTGAAACAATAACTACATGTCTTAAATGTTGTAGCGCTCCGCAAGAACTGGAGAAACGAACTCCAAGTTTGTCAAGTCCTCGGGCTGCAAAGATCCATATGTACCTTCGGCACAAGTTTAACCCTGAAATGGTTGCGGCGAAGAAATAGAACTTCTACTCAGCTTCGTGTGTGGCGGTGCAGCACTCTGTCATCTCGTGTTTCTTTTGTCAACGGCGGTAGTTAATGCTGAACAATTGATCATTTTAAGACATAATGGAAGTCGAATTAATAAAAAAAGGAATATTTTGGACATCTGCAGCGAGTACTGTTTGTTGAGAGCAACATTTGTACTTACACACTGAGTGAGGAGTGGTTGTGTGGTGGAAGTATGGACTGATAAGAGCCTCTGAGAAATTATATGTCAATAATGCTAGGTTTAGAACATTAAATTTGTATGGGGCAAGTATTAGTCCAAGCCTGAGATACACAAACACCGTTTCACCTCTTCCGCATTGTTCACCACTTAATCATCTTTCACCATGATCTTCCCATTGCAATTTTCAACCGCATAAAATTTGAGTTTTTAAAGCATGTCTTCTTTTCACCAGTTCCAGGTTGTTGTTTTTTTTTCTTGGCTTGGGTCAAACCTCAACTCATACAGTGATTTATCCGAATCAGCAAATCTAATAGGCCATTTCCGAATTGATGTTTGCCTCTGGTTGAAAGCGAGTCTTGGTGCACAACCATTCAAATGGAAATGAGTTGGGCATTTTCATGCTAGTCAAACTCATTATCATTTGAATGGTTTAGCACCAAGACTCGGTTTCAACCAGAGGCAAACGTCAATTCGGAAATGGCCTATTCTATCACCTCGTTGGTGCGACAAGATTTGCGCCCCCTCCCCCTCCCATTTGTGCTCGTTTGGCATTTGACAGTTATCACTTAACGTTTACCCCGGGCTACCCCTCCCACTACACCCTCACCCTGCCCCCTTGAGCACCGGGACACAGCGGCGCGGTGTTAAAATACCGGTAAATTCCCAGCCCCCGGGATTAAGTGGAATGTTAAAAGCTCCGCATAGCGGGGCATCAGTACCTCATAACCAAGTACAAGACAACTCAGTCGGGGCTTGTCGGTAAAATTAACAATTGTGACGGAGGCCGACCTAACATTTAGTATGTCTCATAAGATTCATTTAAATCGTTTAAATAATTTGCTTTGGTTGTGGTTTTGGTTTGAGCGAACTTTCTTCCCGCGACTTCTTCCTTCCTATGAATCCCTACCCTCTACCCCACACCAAGCCTGTCTCCAGACCAAAACCCGAGAGCAGTCTGGAAACCAAAAAAATCCAAGATGGTGCTTGTTTAGTTTTGTTTTCGTTTTCTCTTTATATTTGAGACCGTAGGACCTTATTTTATCAAAGCGTGTTCACATAATGCCGTCAATGGTAAAGGCAATTTCTTTTTTTGTCCTTCTCATCGTGTTAGTCTCCTTCTATGATGCATTCAGCGCGGAAATATGGCGGTAAGAATTCTTGTCATGATCTATCTAATTTTGTGAGGCTGAACTTTACATATCAAAATGCTGAAATACAACAACTGAGGTGTATATCTTTACTGAAATTTATCAAAAAGATATTCAAGTAAAGAAGGCGATGGAACTCTGTTTTCTACACGGAATCTGGTAGGTTTGAATGAAAGGGTGATATCACCACTACTTACAGTGTAGGTAAGGCTGTCTTGTTTTTAGGCGGAGTTCCTGGATAGCGACTTATTTTATCCCTCATACATGGCTTGTTCAGGCTACTTTCAGTGCAAGCTGACCTGGGCATACTGTAAGTTTAGTCATTATCTAAATGAATACATTCTGCTGTGTGTTTGCCAGATATTTTTGGAGCATGTTGGTGGCAAAAGTTATGTGGACTGGTGCTATCCAAATGACTGTTACCTTAAGAACACAAGGCAAGTAAAACAGAGTTCAACTTTTTGCTTGAATTGTGTGCAACAATCAGGATAGATTTTAGGGAAGCATCTTAGAGCATTAGCCCTTCAAGTATGTACACCGGCTGATTGCAGTTTTCCTGTGATAAAGCAATGCCTACATGATTTCTGCTACCTCACACATAAGTTCCTTTTCTTTTTTGTTAGTTATTCCAGTGCCACCTTGCACTGTCCAAAGCCAGGACTGCATGCAGTAAGACCCATTGCTAAGGCATCAGATGACCAGGTACCTAATGACCTGGGATGTTTTGTGAGACCTTCCAAGGGGTTTTGTTGACAGGCAACATGACCTCAAAATGTGGCAACAATCTTTTTCCAAAACACCGACAACCAACAGGAACTGACAGAAAAAGGTTGACATTTTGTTACATTGACAGTGATGAAATACGACAGCGACACTGTCCATAACAAAACTGGAGATGGGCTGGCACTAAGACAAACGACAAAGAGACACCAGGAACCCCCTTGCATTTGAAAGGCCTCTTTTGTACCTACATGGTTGCTTACATGCACTTCTCATTTCTTTGTGCACTGTGTGACCAAATAATGTAGCATCAACATGTGCTGAGAAAGCATTGTGTGCTCAAGTACTTTTCCCTTCTCAGCACTTTTCTAACCTGTGATAGTTGTCTTTATTTGTATTGCTCTTTCAGGGTGTTGTCAGATACATTGAAGTTATCAATGATCCATTTTACTATGAGTGGCATCTTGCTTATAACAGACAGTTGAAGAAGTAAGTACATCTTGCTTTTCTTTTCTCTATAATATAATAAAATGAGCAAATGTCTCACTGTCAAGACAGATCTTCAGTGCACCATGATAATTTATGATAACAGAATTGCCATAGTGGTTTTGCATTAAACATATGTCAGAGTGCATAAATTATATATAAATTAAATGAATAAATGTACATAAATTAAGATGTTGCATTTGCTTACATTTCATTAATTTGCATACACATACATTTGCATGATAAATAGTGCTTAAGGAAAAATGATAAGCAGCATTAAAAAATCTAACTTAAGTTAGAGAATTGCACATATCAGCTATAGTTTAGTGAATTGTGGTTTCTAACCATAACACTAGGAATTATTGGAACTCAGTGACCTTTTCTTCAATGAACAGTGAGACTCTAGAGGAATTCAGATTGTGGATTGTGGATCCAAAGCATGAATCAGTGTCAGAACATAATAGGACAGCATCTGTTCCTTCTCAAGTAGGTTGATCGACAGTGAAAACTGATATTAAATGCAAATAAACGTTTGAGAAAGGCTGAGCTATTAATAGTATTTTTGTGTCACCCTTTGAACTCAGTGAGAGCCATGCATTTACTCATTTACAGTTTTCTAAAGGGCTGACGGCAGTTTTCTTTGAACTTGGGCAAAAACCATTGATGAAAGCAAAAGTGAGTGATGGATTGATCCAATGTGATAAGTGGATGGTCTACAATCAGTCATTTGTCATCTCTGAGGGGTGAGGATTTTTCAGAAAAATGCCTATATCCACATGCTTATTCGCTTGGACAAGGTTTCTATCTAATAGGATGTGGACAGTGTCTTCTAACTGATTGCTTGTTGATGGTTAAAACAAGTGTGAACAACTATCTATATCCTATATGGTGGTATATGTGCAGTAGATGAATTAGTCCTTGGACAGACAGGGCTATTTTTAAGGTGAACAATACCATACTCTTTTCAGTATTAGCATTATTCTTTATAAAGAAATTGCTTTTTTATTCCAAAGTAGCTGCTGAAACATTATGAGATGCATTTTTTGTTTGAATATCTCCCCATAGTAAATCAAATAACTACAGAGGTATAATTAGTATGAGGAGTATTTTTTGTTCTAGGTACTGGCATTTCTTAGTGAGCAGTGTGCTTAATCATCACACAACTGTTTGGATAGATGGACAGTCTATTGCTCTTCTTGATCAATTTATCAGGTTTGACCACAAATAAATAAAGCTCCTTTTGTGGTTGCTCACTGGAGGTACATGGAATTTTTGTTGGGTTACTTAAAATTGCTCTTGGAAGTATTTCAACTCTTAATACGTGGTTGTCCTTTTAGGAAAAGCTCTGTGCGGTTACTGAAAACCAAGTTCACGTTTCCAGTAAACAGAAACCAGACACAGGTAAATGATGAATGTCACGGCAATGAACAGTACAACAGTTACTTTAAATTTGGTGTTTAGCCATGGTAAGGATTTTGTCGGCAATTGAGAGCATCTGCTACTTAAGACTGTTTCTTGAGAAGGAAGTATTTGCTCAAATTTGTATCAAGGAAGTGGAGGGATAGTTAAATAAAAGACCTGACCATGTGTTGCTACTTCTTTTTAGGTGGTCCTTGCTGGAGATAATTCTTCCCATCCTAGGATTTTCCAGGTATAACAGTCACAGATTCATCAAAGTCAATTGTTAATGTTGTTATTTTCCTCCTGTACATGCAAAAGTATCCAGTTATCTTACATGAACTTGTATTGTATTATTTTCTTAAGTAAGTTATACATGTACAAGGTTTTACATGAAGTTTTCCAATATTGTCAGGATGCTTGTGCACCTCATATTGCTGTCCTTATAAGGTATGCAAGCTTTTGTATGAACTTAATTTATCTGAATAGTGATGATAAATTTAATGCTTTCATATCTGTTGTTCGAGCATGTGACTCTATATATTCGCCATAATACATCATACATTCACTTGTTTGAAATGGGATATAAAACTCATGATTGACCAGCTTTGTGTTGGCTTGATACATGTAGGTCAGTTGACAGAGCAGTGTACACTGCAGTCACACAGTTACGGGTTCAAGTCCTCTTCAAGCCTGGTCTTTTTTTAGGCTTCTTTGCATTAATGCTTTTAATTATCACATCGAAATTGAAACATGTAAATTAACCCTTTAAGAGCTTGACACCATCTGACTGTATCTGCATTAATATTATTGCTGATTGAAATTCTGTTTTTTCCCATTCTCCATAGTTCACAGTGTTTTCTTACTCAAGACAACTTTGCAAGCACTCAAGAAATGAAAGTGCCCGCTGACTTGCTCACAGTGTGTATAAATATCCCCTGAACATTAAAATAAACTGTGGTATATTTGAATTCTTCGTTATCTTTTGTTTTTAGTGGGTTAAAAACAGTCTTAATAACATCTCATATGGAAGTTTTCTGTTTGGTTCAAGGGAATCATTTTTTGTTGTTGCAGAATTGTGTGCTTGTAAAGACTTTATTTTGATCGTAAAACCAAAACCTTCCAAATTGGTGCTATAGCTTGGTTTTAACCTTGCGCAAATGTGGTCTACATTCTGTCTATTTAATTAAACTGAACTTGCTATGTTTTAATTTCTCTGTTCATGTGGCAGTCTGAAGCAGTTGTCAAGTCAGTTGTGTTCTCTGCTGAAAACATTATTGTGCTTCTGGAATCAGGAAGGCTTCTTGTTTTTAATGGAACAATGCATACTTGGGGTAATCTATCAGCAGGTGAGGCCTCAAATTTGATCAATCCCTATCGTTTGTGAAAAGACATTTTACAACAATTATATATTTATGAAAAATCTTGGGGATTCAAGCTTGATAATTGATTATTTTTTCATCTTTTGGGTTTTGTATATTCGGCTGTTACTCATCCAGCCATAAAACAAGGTCTTTTTAAAAGCATAGTATCATTTATTGTTATTATTATTGTTGTTGTTGTTGTTTTTGTTATTGCTAATGGCATACCTTTTTGTTTTGATGTAAATATAGGCATGCCACAGGGGGGCTTTTATGGCTTGTCATCGCAGAAAAAGTGCTTTGAAGGGGTAGAGAAAAAGGTAAGCACTTTGTTATTTTCGTTACTAGAGTTTTGGATGTTTTTAGTTTGAGCTGTAAAAGAAAATAACAGACTGAGAAGAATAGGCCGATGAGGCAATTTTTTTAAAGTGATTATGGTTTTTATCTGCAGGTTATGAGGGGTGTAGTCTTAGCATGGACTAACGAGGTTATGTGTTAAAAAATCATACCTGAGTATAATTCATTTATAATGAAATTTTAGAACAATATTATTTGAATTTCAAATTAAGAATGTTCATTTGGTTAACAGAGTAAGGATGATAGAATTCACATTTCAAGAGACAGTGGATTATCATTTCACCACCTTTCTCTTCCTGATTTGGGTCTCTCTAATGTCTCTGTAAGTACAAACCTTTTCTGGGGGGTTTTCTGGGCTTTCTATTCAACACAGACACTGAGAATTTTGCAAGATATTTCTCAGCTTGTATCTGAGATATCATTTTTCTTATACTGGAAATTGTTTGTGAAGATTTGAATTACAGGCAACATTCATGATAGGCAAGCCCAGAAACTCAAAGTTCCTGTGACAACACAATGCTTCTTGTAAATTATCTTACATGGCTTTGTATCATTCTTAATATCCTAGATAACGCAAGTTGAAATACATTCCTTGTCTCCAGTTGCAACTTTCTTATTAAATGCCACAAACCATGATAACCAGGAAAAGGTAAGCATACCATATGCATGGGTATGTTGCAGGCCAACACTGAGCTTTTGCACCGATTGAATGCTCTAGGACAGCAAACTTGGGTTAGCTCCCCAAAATCTCTGTAACTCCCCCTCTACCATAGAAGAGTATTTGGATTTACTCAGCCTAACCGACTCCCCAAATTCCAGTTGAGGACTATTTTTTATTAAATTCTTTCATAAATTCTGCCTTATCAAGAAATCTCACACTCCCCTCTGAATTTTGCAGACTTTTTTCATGAGGTGGGCAGGGATTTTTTAACTTGGTTGGCATACTCTGGGTGACTGTTGGTCAAAAACTCCAACTCCCAAAGCTAAATTAGGTTTACATTGCAGGTAGACATTAGAAGTCTTATTCTGTATCCACTGTTTTTTTTCCTCTTTAGTTTTTACAGTACAATGTGGCAGAAGATATATGGGAAGAACATGACATTCCTTGCTGTGTAGATCATCCTCTGGTGTCTTTTTTCTTCAATCCTCCAAGCACACAGTTTGTGTTAACTTGGAGTGAGAAGTCCTTTGCATTTGGAAGACTGAATGAAACAGGTATGACAAGTCAAACACTGCATAGTCAACAATGAGAAACCATAACTGCATGATAATTCTCTGGATGAAATGATCGTGGTTAACATTGTGTTTAATTACAGGAAGAATGTTCAAGGTGAAGAGGCAAGACGTTCTCACTGACTGCATTCTTGATGACAATGAAACTATAGTGCTTGTAACAGCAGGTGAGATGAGTTCTGCAAGTTAGGTCCATGGAGCAGTGTCTTGAACCTGCAGGCCAAATGGAAACACAAAACACACTGTTTTTCTTCCGTGCTCAGACTTGTTATTGTGTAGTCTTATTACGTAAATTTAGACACTTGTATGGGTTTGAATACAATTATTGTATTCAAACCCTTTGAAAAATCATAAGCCTAGAGCCGGATACAGAGAAAACAGTCATGATGATGACGATGACAGTGACGCTGACCAATGGGGATAATGAAAATGGCTTAATATCTGTGCTGTGGGGGAGCCCAGATTAAGAAGTACAAGAGGTGAAAATAACTGCAGCCAACAAATTGTTGATACAGTGTCAGTTTTAATTAAATTTCAGGTGGGAATGGTGATTTTGTGGTTCTCTTGTCAAACAATAGAATATTTTACGGGAGAGCATTTGTGGGGCATGTTGTAGAGGTAAGGATCATTTAAAGTGAATGCCAAAGTGCCCTGCACATTCCTTCCTTTCCACGCAGTCAGTGTTGCTCATTTGCTTTCACGGAGATTCTAGTTATAACTGACTGCTTCCATTATATTAACTGGATGTGCAGCTTGATATTGAGGCCTGGGGGGATAAAACAAAGGAACCTGAATAGGTGTGTTGACATGTTTATTCAATTTCCTTGAGTTTGTTTTATTCCCCCAAGCCTCGATGTGAAGCTGAATATTATCAGATCAGAAGTGGTCCATTTGTCGGCTTTGTTTCTCTGTGCTTTTCACCTAACTCAGATTTTTACTGGAGAAGACCCTTCCTCTAGATGGACAGTGATGTTTGATATGCTTGGCTCCTTGCTGTTGATCTCCATTAAAGGGTTAGTGTGACCCTCCATTAAAGAGTCAGCCTTGTACTTGCATACTATGTAGAGGCATTTTTCCAGATAAGGTTCACCAGCAGTAAAACCCTCCTTTATTGTTTTCAGTTTGACAGCTCATCAAAGAAAACTACCCCTGAGAAATGAAGTGTTGAATGCAGTACACCCACATACATTGTGTCCGGTCAGTCTGGGACTGGATTGTCTTATCTTTAAAACTAAACAAACAAAATGGATTCTAAATTTATTTAAGCATATTTTTTTTCACTTGTAGTATTTGAGGTTTACAACCAATATAACTCCAGAATTGCACTACATGGACAAAGGTGATGTGATACAAGTTTGGGCTGAACTCATATATCAAAGAAAAAGTATAGCCAACAATATCAGAGTAAGTTAAGTCTTTGGCCTCTTTTATCACTGAATGTTGCTTCAAGGTTAGTCTTTAACTGTAAGGGATCCTACAAGACAGTTGATTTGAAATCCTCTTAAAAGTTATGAAGGGAATGCAACCCTGAGAACAGACAGTGTGATCTCATGGAGTGCTATACAGGCTGCAGAAATGCCTTGAAGATAAAACACAGAATATCAGATGTCTCATTTTCTTGTGGTGGTTGGAAAAAGGAGCATTGGTGTATTGCGTGGCAGACATATATTTTTGGTGGATTTCAATGTTGTAAATTCATTGACTTTTGCTGTACAGATGGAAATATCCCAATCTGATGTCCTTAGAATCAGCACAGAAGATGAAACCGAACATTACCAAGGCATTATTACGCAAAAAAAGGTAATTCTAGAGACAAACTAACTTTGAGTTTGGATATCAACTTGGTGAAGTAATAGTTAAGACCAAAGGGTATATTTTATACTGCTATATCAGTCCCTTCAGAGTCAGTCGAGGCACCCATTTTGCGTGACTGAACTGTGTGGCTTGACTGGCTGTGAAAGGCAGTGCGTTTCTAGGTTAAATTTTGTGTTGCTAAGGAAATATGCCCATTCTGCTCATTCAAAATCCCACTAGAAATAAAGTTCAAATCTTAACTTGCAATCATGTGAATTATGTTACTTGTGGTTTTTGCCACATCAGACAGCAGGAATTTGAACACTGATGATCTATCACTATCATATATCATATGATTGGAATAAAAAAGTTTCTTCTCCTTTTTTTCCTTTTGTGTGACAGACGTTCACATTGATGTATGAATCAAGAAATGGAAGTTCATTTTTGAAAAGGTAAACAGCAGGATAAGTACTTCATGGATTGACTAATGCAGCACACTTCCCTTCCACTTGATTTGATCACAGTGACATCTAATAAACATCTTACTAACTTTGTTTTGTGCATTTGTACCATAAGTTATGGTACCTTGTCATACATGGCAGATCCAGGAGTGCCATAGCCTGCGTGGCAGGTGCTAGAAAGGTAGGGGGAAGGGGGAAATCGGCTGCATGTGCCCTTTCCACACAGGCTAGGGGTGTCAGGGCCCCCCTTATTTTTGGACCAAATGTTTTGGTTGTAATAAAGCTGCTTCATGTAATTGAGAACAAATGCCAAAAACAGCGAAATGGCCAGAAACAAATTTTTGAGGGAAGTCCACCCCCCAAATCTAGATCTGCCACAAGTTATAGCCTGAGTGCAAAGATAGGTATTTATATGAACATTTGTGCACAAATTGTTTGACAGTGAAAAATGAAAGTTTTTTAAAGAAATGAATGCAAATACTGCCATGCTCAGTTGTGTGTTTGTTTTCATAGTCCATACAAGTCCACTTCAGTCTCTTTACAGCTTACACCAAGTGTTGGAGAACTGAACTGTGAAAACAATATTCAGGTAATGAATGATTCCAGTTTGAAGCCCATGCAGCCTTGATTAGCCACAGCTGTCTAGCTGAAGGCCTTTTATATGATAGCGTCAGTTGTCATCTCCCACTTTTTTTTCAGGTTTTGCGCATAATTGTCGGCTGTCCACCTGCCAAGAGTATTGTGATAAGGAACTGTTCTTCACCCACTGGTGATGCACCATTACCATTTCTGTCTCAGGTATCATATAAACAAACTATAACCTCTAGCTGCATATAATTTTTACCGCAAGTAGTAAGAAATCCAGTTCTGTTACAGATGCAAGATCAAAGTGGCCACCTCAGTTGCCATCTGAATGCAGCCATAGATGACAGTTTCAAGCTCATAGTGGATTTGTAAGTATACACTATGCACTATGATTTCATTAAGGGCACAGTGTGCTGTAGAATAACTGTTCTGTGATTAGTTTGTCAAGGCCTTGTAGTCTCTCTGAAAGCACAAAGTGGGCAAATTTTTACATGTTTTAAAAGTGTGTTTTGTACCATGTGAATTTGTCACTATTGATTGTTACAACATTACCCATGAAGCTCTTGCTTTGGTGAACGGTTTTCCTAACACTGCATGAAAGCAGGAAAAAAGTGCATTATATTTCATACGTCATCGTTTGATCAACAGGTATGAGGATGGCCAATTTGTGCAAGAGATTCATACTGATTACATTTTGTTGGAAGAAACAGGAAGAACAGAATTTGGGTACACTGCAACCATGAGTGAGGTACATATGAAGAGCGACATACAGCTGGTATGCAGAGCAGAATTATTTGACTCAACCTGGATTCTCATGAAATCATGCAATCTTCTGATTGATACAAAACTGTTCAACCTTATCAATGAAACATGCAGCAGACATACTAATTAGAATGAAAAGTGCCATTTTGAAAGATACGACTGATCAAACAAGCAGGTTAAGCCTGACATTCAAGAGTTTTGCAATTCAGCATTTCCTTTATTAGTGGCACAAGGGAAATTTATGTTGCTTCATTGCTTTTGCTAACAGGTTGGGTGTGTACGTGAGGCTCAGACATGGAGAAAAATGGCTGGAAATAATTCTGAAGACTTGGGCAATGCCTGGAGTCAAAGTGTAGGCTTGCTACTTCTTTATCTGTTACTTAAATGGGATGCAGTTTTAAAAAAGACTTTGTTGCCTTCAAGTAATTTAAAACTTGGGAAACAAATCAAATCTCTTGGGAAATGTTTTTCCTTGCTTTAAATCATACATAGAGCAAAAATGAGAACTGCTGTCAATTTTACCTCATGCAAGGATTCAGTTTGCTGGAGTTCTTGCTTTCTTTTCAGAATTATCAAAGCTGTTTTCAACTAGGCGAAAATGACAGAAGTTTTGATGGAAGCCAACCATACGAGATTCTTAATTCATCAGGTCTCTCCCAGCTGGTATTCCGAGGCTCTGGCTCATTTCATTTCCAGTTAAGGGTTGTTGGAACTCATCTCAGGTAAGTAAAGTTATGTATCTAATGTATCTACCTGATTTCACGCCCAGGGATACTTTTATTGGACAAACAGTCATGATAGTCAGATAGTCATGATAGTTCAGAGTGATTGTGTTCTTCAAGTCATGGGAATTGTTTACTGATTGCCCGAATTTCACAGCTACTTGGATGCTGATCAGGATGTTAAAGAAAAAGCCGATTTCTGGGATGTTAAGAACCCAAACACTGTTCACAAAAAGTAGGGTAGGGTGGGTAAATGCAGATTCAAGCTGCATAAGCTACTTTAAAATCTTAAGGTAAATACAGATACGATGAAGATGATGATGATGATGATGATGGTGTGCAAGTGTGTTGTGATTGGCAAGAGTAATATTACTTTGGTTTGCTTTTACAACACTCAGTTGAAGACCTTTCCATCAGTTCACACCTTCCCTATTTGTTTACAGTTTTTGCGAGCTGAGCACTCGGTTTTCAGTGGAGGTGGCCGGCAGTGAAAGAAAGGATTTCTTGTCTCTGCTTGTATCCATTCTAGTGGTCACTATCGGTAGCACTGTTCTGCTATACATCAGCTACGCACATTACACTAAAGAGACAATGCATCGACACCAGGAAGACGAGGAGAAACAACAAAGGCTGCAGGAACTCAAGTGAGCAATTGAATAAGAATTGAATGGCTCTGGGTAAAAACGTTTTAAGCCAAGGAATTGAACCAGGGGACTACCTAGAACAATTTCAGCTACTGGTTAGAGTGAGTAATTGAACCTGGGGCCTCCAGATTACAAGTCTGGCACCGTTTAAGTGTATTATGAGATTTTTTTTTTGCTTGATCAAATGGTGTTGATTTTCTAAGATGAACATGAAAAAAATTATCTTCATACCAATTTTTCTTCCTCATGTTTTAGCCCATTAAAAAAATGTGTGGTGGGGTACAAACCGCATCAGAAAGAGGACTGGAAATAAGGGTTGTGACATCAATACAAGATAAAAGTCTTAGCGCTTGTGGCTTTTCTTATATTGACATCACAGGCCCACTATCCCCAGTCTTCTTACTGGCACAGTTTTGTACCCCAATGGAAGTAAAATTTCACATTTTTAAGGGGCTAAAACG